>JAQQZX010000016.1:11683614-11694771 GCA_030068355.1 Notoglanidium maculatum | reverse complement strand
CACTAATAACCTTTTATGTCAACAACCGCTCAACTAAGTAAAGAGAAACAACAGTCCATCATTATCCATTCTCTTTTAAAGTAATAAAAATAAAGAAAAACATTGAATTAGAAGGTTTTTAACACACACTTTTAACTGGTAGTGTATCTCATAATAAATGAAGCTGCAGCCGCTGGACAGCGAACTTTTCATGAATATGAGTAGAAAAGCTATGATTGGTGGAGGACTGGGGGAGGAGCTAGCTGACATCTGTCCTCGGACACTGTGCTGTTCACATGACCTTCACAGTTGGGTCAAAATGAGAAGCAGTCCTCCGCCACACACACCCCCCTTCCCCCATACACACACCAACCATATTCAAGATGTGTGTCAAGACTGTCTGCGGACAGATGTTCTCATCTCATAAACCTTCACCAAAAAACAAACATTGACCAGCCATGAAATGGCCCTTAAAGATGACTAAGTAATGCCCACTTTTAAGTGCCCTTTCATGTCTTTAACCCTTGTGATGCAAGTGTGACTCAGAGATTGTAATCCACATAGAGGCATTTGAGCAATGCATGTAATCTCTAGTATCATGAAACTGGGCGGAAAGTTATATACAGTTCATTTCTGTATATTCAAATGAATCCGTTCATAAAGCCAACCGTGCATGTGAGAGGTCTGGGATCTCTTGCGAGAAAAATACAAATCTACCGGTTTAGACTAAACACTAAATACTGTAACACGTCAAAATGACCATGAAGAACGAGATATTCTTAGCAGTCTCTACAGAAATAAGGATTTCTGGCCAATTTAGAAGACAAGCCCAATTTCTAATCACATAAACTAACTCAATCCAAATCCAATTGCTTTCCTGTTGCGCCATGGTTTTCACAGAATAGCAGCATGCTAACCAAGAATTTGGACACAGGAGTTGTGAATCACGCTGTCTGTTGCGTTTTATGTAAGACCAACTATCAGCAGAACAGACAGGATCAGAGGACACTACATTCAAATGAATACAAAAAAGGGATCTGTTCAGTTGTGGGTAAATGGCATTTGGATAATCAAATCTGGAAGGTGTGGTCACCACCAGCAATACGAATATAGAAAGATATTAGCATAACCCCACACTAAAATGTCTTCTCCACCAACCTTTATAGTAGAAGAGACATCGATCGGTGAGCACAAACCAGCGCTTGTTCCACTGCTTCACACCACTGCTGGCCTGCAATAAGAACATAACAATCATTACTATCAAACTCTGACAAGAGCAAAGCAGCATTGGGTTCAGTGACGGATGCTTGTGATATTAGCCAAGAGGACTAAAATTTTATCTCTCTCAATAGTTTGACTAGGAAACTTTTAGGGTTGGGCAATGAATTATATGAAGAGGTCTTATTGATGGCATAATAAGAATGATTACATACACCAAACATTTCTAAAGACAGACAGGCAGCTGCATTAATGATTAAAAAAATTTGAATGTGTTTTGCTAGTCTGTAATGCTTTACTAGGTTCATGCCATGTTTCCTCCAAATACCAAACATGGTAAACAAAAAAGTTTGCACTGCTTTTGCAAATGAGACTCCACTGTGCTTGGTTTATCTACTTTTAGCTTCTCCTCTAAATGCATTTTGGGGGAAAAAGGATTACAGAGTAAATAATCCACCTCGCTGGCATTCATCATGCCTGTGACTGTATTTTACAGTCTTATAGGTATTTTACTGTGTTTTACATGACGACGTGTTATAGATCTGTCAGCAAAGTGGGCTGAAAGATATCACTGCAAATGTGCATGTAATATGGGGGTGTTTCACTCTGTGTAATCACCTGACAAAGATCTGATATAAATGATAGATGGCATGAATCTGTAGAAATAAATCAGCCCTAACCTCTCCACCATTCTGTATATTTTACTTACATCCACTGCTAGTGCTGTTGTGCTTCATTCTACACAACTCAAAAACAATCTCACATTTGCTAACAGCAAATAGTCTGATGTAGGTGCCAAAAGTGAAAGCATATATTAATAGCTTTTTAGCTTTGAAAGACAGGAGTGCTTAGCCCTGCTGGCCGATTTATACCGGCCTCACTGATTATGTTTAATTGTACCAACACTGCAGACAACAACTAACTAGAAAAGTCACTTTTTCGCTTTGTAATACCCAGCTTCAGCTCTGCCCAGCAGATTGGTATATTAGAGAGATGGCCTCTACAGGACATCAGGACAATAAAGTTTCTTTCAATATCCCAGAATATCCTAGAAGAAAAATAAGATCAAGGTCCTGTAAAAACCTTAGCTCAAGGATCCCTAGTGGCAGTTTGGTGTCTGAACTCTCAACCTGCCCATCAGTAGCACACGACCTTAACGACTGAGCCACCGCTGCTCACTGTGTATTGTGATCTTTCTGCATTTTGAGATTAATAAGCTTAGCATTTTATTAAACTCTACACACATGAACCTGTAACGTTAATGTACAACAGAAATGTTTTTCTTTTGCAAAACTGGGTGTGAGTGCTGGTCGGCACAGTGGTGCAATGGTTAGCATGCCTTTCTGTGTGGGTTTCCTCCGGGTGCTCTGGTTTCCTCCCACATCCCAAAGACATTCGGATTAGGTCTACTTCTACTCTAAATTGCTCATAGGTGTGAATGTGAGTGTGAATGGTTGTTTGTGTCTGCGTTAGCCCTGCCAAAGACTGGCAACCTTCCCGGGGTGTACCCCACTTCTCGCAAAATGTCAGCTGGGATTAGCTCCAGCTTCGCTGTGACGCTGACAGATAAACTGTATAGATATTAGATGGACGGATTGATGGATGGTGTAAGAGAGAAAATGTGTCAAAAAGTGATATTTCCTTAAACAGCCGTTTCCTTTAAAATATCTAGAATCACTTGTCTGTGCGTGTTCATTGGGCTTACCACAATGAAAGCACCATCAATACCAAATCCAAAAAATGTCCGGTGTTCTTTTAACTAAGCTAAACTAGTCTAAGGGAGCCAATGTGACAGCGCCAGTCCGACGTGAAACTTTATATGCTTGGCTTACTTTCTCTAATCAGAAAAAAAGAAAAGAAAAAAAGTAGTACTCTCTCCCCTGTCAATCACAGCAACAATACATGTATGTGGAAGAGGGCAGATGGCTCTTTTTAACACACTTAGAGTGTGTTATGTTGTCCTGTGATGCAGCATGAGAAACCGCTAGAAAAGATGCTGTTCACTGGTTTTCACATGTCCAAATTGGGGACAAAATAGAAACTTTATATAACATATTCTGATCATTACTATAAATTATACATCGCTAAATGCTGAACAGAAAATTATAGTATGAGCTGTGTATCAGTTGTGAAGGAAACTGTTAATTATAACAACATGAATTTATTGTCTCTATGCACTACAAATCTCACAAACGTCACCTGTTTATGGAGCCAGCCTTGCTTGGTCACTTCAGACTTTGGGTTACGGCGCATGGAGTTGGAGCGCTTCCCAAATGTGGCAGCACTCTTAGGTGTCCATGAAACCAGCTAAATAGAGGCATAGGAGAGAGTTTATACTTTGTTGAACATCAGACATATACACAACATGAAGATAATGTAGCTGATAGATAACGATAATACTGGGTTGTTGTGATACAATAAATTAAACGATGATAATTTAACCAAGGTTTCTGATCTGGGATTTTTTTTTTCTTGATTGCATAATTCTGTGTTTTCCCTGCTCACACACTTGACTCAGCTCACACAGGTCATTACTCCTAGTGAATTGGCATCTCCGCATGCACTGTTTTCCCCACTGTGTTTAAGAGCAACAGGGACCAGGACTGAGAACCTCACTTTAGAATAATGTATTACATAATATACGTAAAGACTATAACAGTTACATTCATGGTATTTAGCAGATGCATTTATCCAGAGAAACATAGAGAAGTACTTTGCAGTCTCACATCACATGTCTGATTTATTTGATTCCTTTGATTTGCTAACTGTGATTTTTTTAACAATGTATTAATGAACAATATGTCATGCTCTTTAACTGCTTATATTAACATTTATTGTTGATATCGCTTACATTATAACAGTTACTATATAAACATCAGCTATGTCTCAACACCAATTCTTTATCTCTGTTAAAGTTAATAAGAAAAAAAAGCAGGTTGTCATGTTACTGTGAAACCAAGAACTGGAAGCTCATCTATCCTGAAGACTTTCCCTTGGCGGAAAACCTCCTGACTGTTACAAAGCGCTGACACCTGAGACTCCTTTCATAAATGTTAAACAAAAATCTGCTTCACCATATCAACAATTACACATTTTCCTTTGTTAAACAACAATCACACATTAATCTATTTATTCTTCAGTTTAAATTATGAGCAGCATCCGGCATACAAGTCCCTGATAATGAGCTGTTGCTATAGAAACAGTAATGCTTTAGAGAAGGCACATTCATATAAACCTGTGATATGATCTACAGAACTGTGGTACGAGGACGGTTATCTCTTTGACCTGATCCTGTATTTAGTTATATAACTTCTGCAAAAATGTACTCCAGCTCTATTATACAGTTGCAGTCAAATGATTGATTAGAGTTTTACATTACGTTTATGACTTTTTTTTTTAGAATAAACAAATCAAAAATAATTGTTATATATTAGAAATCATTCGAGTTTAGATTTCTCAAAAAAATAATAGCCTTGATATTAGCAGCCTTTGGATGTTTCTCTGACCCACCAGAGGTGATGGAGCCACCTGAGCCACTTTTTCCCAACAGTCTCTACAAGATGAACACTCGGCTGCTTGTTTGCAACATCTACACACTACTTGTTGGTTGTTATGTAAAACTATAACAATTTTGTTGTTCAAATGACAAATGCAGATAAAGACATACAATGCATCAGTGTGACTGTGCATACTGGTCTACATATTTACACATAAGCCTTTAATTAAACCAACATCTTTAAGATTATGACAAAATATATATTCAATTTACCTTGTCCATACTTATGACTGAAGATTTAATCTAAAGCTGAATACTGATAATAACCGAATATTTGAATTTACACGAGACATATCACAGTATCTGTCTTCTGAGTTTCAGCTTCTTCTCCTGCTTTCCTTTTTTTTAAACTTTTTTTCTTTGCAGTGTACTGCACTATACTGACCTGTGAGTGATTCTGGGCCTCTGGGGTTGAATGGGATGCCATGCTGAGGTTGTTTGCATTGCTGTTTGCCTCAACAACGTTGTTTGCCGGCCCTCTGCTACTCGTCTTGCCATTCATGTCCGAATCCGAGCTCCTGCACACACACAGGTACATACAGTGAGCCATCACCTTTACGCACAGATCGTTCTCAAACCGATACGCGGAGTGTGCGCGCTGCAAAACAGGACGACCCAAAGATCCAAAAGTTACAGGAGGACTATGGGAAGGAGGCAGACATGCACACATGGAGCCACGTTATTTTTATCCTCCACTGGCAAAAGCACAAGGCCGCACCCCAGAGGCTGTAGTTTAAGGACAGGCGATGGTTTCGAAAGAATGTGATTTGTAGCAGAGAGTCGAGGAGACCGAGGGAGAAAGAAGGGACTGCAGATGCTAGCCTGCATTCGTCTTTTAATTATATTGATCCCCTGGTCCGGATTTTCCAAGCCTTTTCAAGAAGCCATTGATCTGCTGACCAGCAAGACAGACAAATTTACAAGAAGTCTTTGAAGCTTACAACCAACTGAGACTGAGACATGAGCTTGATTAAATAGGAGAAGCTCTTATCCAATAGGTCAAACAGAGGTGGAGAATTCAGGCTCAAAAAGTAATTCACTGGAGCACATCACGTCACAATCTAATCTAAATATTCGTCTATAGCAAGAAACATGTCCAGTCAGTCATCATAAACTCTCCAGCAAATTGGATGCACATAGAATGATTATGATTAGCTCATTAGCACATGATCATGCAGGAAGCTAAGCTTATTAACTTGTTGTAATTCCAACTGAGATGCAAAAAAAGCCACATTCCACTGTGTAGAAAATGAAATTCATAAATTCTATAGAGGCATTAAACCTTATTAATGTGCTACAGAAGCCCTGAATTGATCAGGAGGATGAGCAGGGTGGAGGTGTGTGTGTCTCCATGCAGGTTGGACAACTCTCTAAACATAAAAGATTTATCAGGGCTCTGATGAATTCAAGGAAAATTGAACACTGCTTCAAATACACACTGTGGAATTTACATAAAATTAGATCATGCTTTAACGGACATTTGGTTATTCGTGCCAGGATGATATTAAATGATGCTACTGTATAAAGCACACACACACACACACACTCAGAAAAAAGGCTCCCATTTGTCAGAGGTGACCAGGATTAAAGACACAAAGTGAAACCTGAGTCTCCGTTTGGGAGTTCCATGATACCTTTGTATCTGGACGTTTCTTGATATATAAAAGCCAACCCAAGTCCTCCACAGATGCTGGGTTTCTCGTTCTACCAAACAATGATAGAATTCACATTTTATAGCCCTGGAATGAAAATGCCTCATTTATCATCTTTCCTCTTTTCTTTTTCCAACATGGTCTGCATTTTTGACTATCCTCACTGTAAAAGCTGCACACCTGCAATTTTAGACTATTGTTTGAGTGAATGAAATAAAAAAAATAATAAAATAAATCAAACAGAATGGATGGCACACTTACAGCAAGTCTTTCTGGATCTGTCCGTTCTCTTCCAGGCAGATATGGATCACTGGGAGCCCAGCTGGCCCGTTCGGCTCATTCTGACTGGAAAACAGAAAGCAGACGAATAGTAGTATAAATGTTTTGCAAGCTCCATGACACTTTTCCAGACTAGTCACAACAATTCTGTAAAATACCAAAGCAGAGTCGCCCAACTTGCTTAATAATTCAGGAGTTAGCAGTACAGTGTTACACTCAATCAATACAAACCCAGTTAGGTCTGTGTGTGTGTGAGACCATGGCCATAACGGTCCAGAGGGTTAAACAGTCACGAATAAATATTTGAAGTGAAACTAAACATGAAACTGGGGCAGCATGAACAGCGTCCTGGCCTGGAGTGTGAAGAAATTTATCATATCCAAAGTCCTGGTAGCCAACTGAAGGTATTGCGCTCCTGTTCTGCCTTTGACCTGACAGCCACTCACATTCAGCCACTTGTCCCACTTTAGAGAACTCAGATAGGCTGTGCTCCAGGGACTCGTGTCCCAGCGACAAGTGCTGCAAACTTGTACAGAACGCAGCCGCTTCACTGGAACTGATTTCCCTTCTACTGGAGTACGAGTGAGTAGATCTTCTTTACACAACCTGCTGAAGATGCACTCCACTGTGAGATGCAAAAACTGCCATGTGATGCTACAGGCTGAGTGAAGTATGTTTGATCATCATAATATTGTTTTTTGCATTGTAGAAGTCTGCAATATGCAAATGAGCAGAGGAACAAAATCAAGTTTTCTAAAGATTATAATAAATATCTTAAATGTTCCAGTTTTGTTTTAATATGTTGAGAGGCTTGTTATATACGTTTTACTACTACAATATGCTATTTCTGGCCATATTGTGTTAAGTACTGTTTATGCTCATTTCTACAGTACTGAGAATAACAATGAAAGCCTCACCCAGTGAACAAACAAACAATCTAAAGGGCTATTTGGAAGTTCAGTGCGTTCTGCAGCTGTTGTGCCATCAACTGAATTATTAAGAGGGAAGAAAGTTCAGCGTTCTGTGCTCTGTATTTCACTGTGACAGGGGAGTAGCTGGTTAAGGGTCTAGATGACCACAAAGCAGGATTTAAGTGAACCATAGAAGTGAAGTGAGGATCTTTGGCAGACTAGAAATGTCTCACTTCCTACGAAGAATTATGCTTTAGAATGGCAAGCCAAATAATACAAGCACAAGCTGTCGGGGCAGTCTGCTAATTCACATACTCTCACACACACACACACACACACACACACACACACACACACACACACACACACACACACACACACACACACACACATCAATGCATGTAAAGGACCACAGACAAGAGTCAGGTCTAATGTCTAAAAGCAAATGGGCAAATCTAGAACATCAGTGGAGAAGTGTGTGTGCGCGCGCGTGTCATCTCTTAGGGTCTTGCGACTGAGCATGCTTTATCATGCATAATAACCCAGAAACCTATATAGAAACAGAACCAGTCCCTGCACTATATCCACCACATAAAGGACACCATAACATTCTCAATAACGTTACAATCCACTCGAGGTTCTAAATCTATTTCACGTTTGACAACACTCATAATTTTTGAAGCACATGGTCAACGGACATTAAAAACACACGTCTACCCACCCACACTCTCACAAAGCTGAGGTACAAATGCCTGTAAGGATCTCTTACGAGCCATGGATGTCTCCCTCCAGCACTGCATTGCAGTCCTGCCTGACCTCCAGCTCCGAGTTTCAAGTCATGCTGCCTCTGCAGCTGCCTGCCTCTAGCTCGATCACTATAAACTTCCCCCCATCCCTCTCTTCCTCTCTCCCTCTCCCTCTCCCTCTCGCTCTCTCGCTGCCATGCTCCGCCAAAGCGTCCCTGCGGTGTCACCACCTCACCTACCTGACTCGCCGGTCCGCTCGGAACTTCAGCATATTTCCTCGGATCAATTATATAACAAACACGGTGAGCAGCAGATGGCCAAAGAAACAGACAGCGAGAGAAACAGAGAGAGAAAGAGAGAGAGAGAGAGAGAGAGAGAGAGAGAGAGAGAGAGAGAGAGAGAGAGAGAGAGAGAGAGAGAGAGAGACACAGAGAGAGACAGAGAGAGAGAGAGAGAGAGAGAGAGAGAGAGAGAGAGAGAGAGAGAGAGAGAGAGAGCAGCTGATGCCAGGGGCGTCTGTTGGGTGCTAGATACAATAATTGCTGTCCTCCTTTCTCTCCTTGAGAACATAGCCTCTATCGTTCTCTCATTCTCTCTCTGCCTTTATTTGCTCTCCCTCTCTCTCCCTACTCTGCACTCTGTGCCTTCACTGTCCCTTGTTCCCTCTCTCTCTCTCTCTCTCTCTGTCTATCCCATGTGCTCTCCTGCTTTCCCAGAACTGCACTGCTCAGCTTGTTTAGTCCCCACGACTGTCTATCTTTTTCTCTCCTCCTCTCGCGTCTTCATTCTTCATCCCCACACACACACACACACACACACACAATCATTCACGTGACAACCTGACACTGATTTCTAAGCCCCATGTGGGGTTTGAAATCAAAAGGCAAAGATGTGGACATTCATTGAAGATGACCAACAAACCCATGGGAGAGCCATGACTGCACATGGCCACAGAGTGGGTGCGGCAACTGGAAAGGGTGGCGGGGTTTCATAGAGACACATCATCATCATCATCATCATCATGGAGCAACTACTACAGCCATGCTTCAACGTCAGCATGATACAAATCCAAATTCGAATTTTATTTGTCACAAACACAATCATACATGGTACAACATGCAGTGAAATGTTTCCTCTGCATTTAACCCATCCAAGCAGTGAACATATACCCGGAGCAGTGGGCAGCTCTACAGCGCCCGGGGATACCCATCTGATACAGACGACACATCCACAAAACATTTTTTTATTCATGTGTCAGCCATTTGCCTCTATTATAAAGAGGCTAGCTTTTATGTGCCTTTATAAATCAGGAGGTTTGTCACTGACAAGGCAGAGTAGGCTGCTTATTAAAAATATGTTTGCTCCATTTAAATGCTGCACTTGATTTACAGGATCAGAGCACAAAAGTTTTCCTAATTAGCGTCCATAATAACTAATAACATCATGTAAATCCATAATAATAGGCATAATTTGTTACAAGAAATCACACAGGGGGATCCAGACCTTTGACCATAGCACTGCTGCTGTTTGTCAGCTGTCTATTTTTTTATTAGATTAAGCAGGCATTTTCATTTGTACTCCATTTGTAGATATAAACTATCCATTCATCCATTATCTATACCCTAAAGGGTTGTGGAGCCAATCCCAGCTGATTCTCGGTGACAGGCAGGGTACACCACGGGCAGGTTGCCATTCTAATCACAGGGCTAGCACAAAAAAGAACAACCGTTCACACATTCACACCTATGGGCAATTCAGAGTAGCGAGTTGACCTAACCTGAATGTCTTTGGGCTGTTGGAGGAAACCAGAGTGCCCGGAGGAAACCCAGTAGGCATTGGGAGAATGTACGAACTCCACACTCCACCCAGTTGTCCAGCTAGTTTGAACTCAGAACCTTCTTGCTGCGAGGCGACAGTGCTAACCACTGCACCACCGTGCCGCCAGATATAAACGAGTCTAACCATTATTTATATCTTCAGCAGTGGTTCATGATCATAGATTTTGGTGTGGCAGGACGACATTAATAATGACTTATGCCATAGGCTACTATCTAGTGAATGTTCAGTGTAATCCTGTAATAGGCAGCTGAGAGCTGACAACACGCAGTCATCCCGAGCACAGTCTTGCAGCTCATTTGGAGAAGTTTTAGATCGTTCAACTGTGTTCAGTAGAGTGGGTGTGCTTCCCAACAACAGCGAAGGGGAAATGTCATTAATCAAAGTTGCCAGGTTTATATCTTATAACAGAAGCTCTGTTCTGTACATCATAGACACGCTGTCTGCACTTACAGTTTGCCTTTGCTTGCGAAAATGTATTCCATTTAATTCTGATTAATTGCTAGAAAACACAGCAAGTGAATGTGAGAAATAATCAATGAGAAATTCACACCTGAAAAACAAGAGCCAACAGGTGACAAATTATCATGTAAAGAAAGAAAAAATTAAAATGTGCTTCGTGCTAAAAAGTCCAGTACATGTGAAAAAAGTGTGAACAACACTTGAAGCGTCTGACACTTGAACACTTGAGTCCCAGAACAGATTCTGTTCTTATTTGGGGCGGCGCTCATAACCACAGGTATGTTTTCACACAGAAGAATTCCTCCATTCAACAACACTAAAACAATGATGAACCTCACACATTTTTGGAATGTATGGCACGGCATCATCCAGGAATAGATGCAAAGAAAGAGCGGTTCTCATGTAGGAGATTTGCAGCCACGCATGAGACATACACTACCGGTCAAAAGTTTGGACACACCTACTCTTTTTCATAGGTTTTTCTTTATTTGTTTTGCTTTCTACGTTGTAAAACATTA
>JAQQZX010000016.1:11653259-11678845 GCA_030068355.1 Notoglanidium maculatum | reverse complement strand
GAGAGAGAGAGAGAGAGAGAGAGAAGGGGGAGATAGCGAGAGAGAGAGAGAGAGAGACTGGGGAGATAGCGAGAGAGAGAGAGAGAGAGAGAGAGGGAGAGAGAGAGAGAGAGGGAGAGAGACAGAAGGAGATAGAGTTGAAGGTTTATTGTGGCTATATGAGAACAGACGTTCTCTCGGACGTTCCACATTGAATCTAACTATACTATACTGCCTGAAATTAATAAATTAAACAAATGTAAAGAGTGAATTAACACATGATAGACCGTGTAGATATATAAGAATAATGATGCACATCACGCCACATCACAGCCCAATGCCATGCAGCATTTCTGAATAACCACAGTGTGCTGTGTGTCATTTCTTACATAAACATTCAACCACTTCCTGAGAAGTAAGAATAGTAAGAATCTCAGATGGACGCACAGACAAGCCGAAACCTCCACCACCTCAATACCCTGCTACACCTGCATGCTACAAAGTTAAACAGTACTGTGTGTTGGAATGAGGTTCAGTGTGAACTGAATAAGCGTCCTGGCATGAACACAGGAGAATCTTTATGAGCATGGTTGATGAATGCACGCATCATGTTTAAACAAATGCCTTTATGTAATATTCCTTGCCTCTGTAAGATCCTGCTTCAGTGGATGAAGGATCTCGCTGAATTTACAACATTTCCACATAATCGTATGACGGATATTCCAAAAACAATCCGCAACAATTTGGTGACGTTCTACACCATAGATCTTAGACTGTAAAATGAAACTGAAGATATTTTGTCAAAGTATCTCTATTTTACATTCTTTTTGTTTTCGTATGGTTCTGACCAGGGTATGCAACAGACCTGAACTGGCCACGAAGGAAAGAACAGATAAGGAATATTTTGTTCAAAGCTTCCGTATATAACATGGAGACGAGGAAAGGCTTGAGACGGGTTTCGAAGGGATTGCTAACAGTGAATTTGCGGGGGTTTCGCTGCACAGAGAACCAACTCGGTAGCGTTCATGTGATTTCAAAACAAAAACAACGTATTGGATTCTGAGAAGGGTGAGCCAGACGTCCTGCCCTGCTTCATTTCTTCCATCATACATTTTGATTTAAGAGGCTGAAATCTCAAGATACAGTGAAAATTTAAATATAATGTGGGGGAAAAAAAACTACAAAGGAGTCCATCAGGTCATACTTCCATCAGTTTTTTTTGTGACTCAGTGCTTCATCAATCTTGTGAGAGGGCCTGAGTATATATATCTGTCAGACTCATCCTGATGACATCATACACAGGGGAGTGATGAGTGTCTAGTCTGTGGCTTATTGGTTTCTTTCGCGTTCTCTGTCTCTCCCTAGTAAATGGAGCAATCTTTAGAGACTAATGTCTATCACTCTAATACTATAAAGTAGGCTGTAGGAGTAGACCGTCTTGCATAAGAAGAGGCTTTATTGGTTACGGCCACATTTTTGCAAATCTGAAGAGTAAGATCTTAATTAATCTCTAATCTTTAATGAGTGAGGATTCCATGACTTGGGTTAATCTCCCATTTATTACATTGTGCAATCCTGCCTTGACAGCTCTCATTACCGTCTTTGTTCACTGGGCCTGCTAAACATGTACGACAGAAACCAGCCTGGAAAAAAGGAAGCTCGTGGAGATTAAAGCGTATTAAAAACACACACCTGATCCTCTTGCCAAATGTCAAACGAGGCTGTAATTACAGTCAAAGTTGCCAAAGCGAACAAAGCTAGGGTTTACTGGTGCTGGCTCCTGAAGAGCAACGAGACGGAGACGTACTGATGGAGCTGCGGATGCCGCAATCAGAGCAGAACTCATCAGAGATAAAAACTAATCTGGCTGTGCATATATCATGCCGAGACAGGTGAAAACACATGCCGATAGTAGCACACACCTTAGACTAACCAGTGTTGCGCGCGTTACTGCTCGCGATTTCAGACGGCTTACGTTCCAAAAACTCGGAGAGTACTTTGTGTGTGTGTACTGTAACAATAAATCTGCACACAGGATGAAACGTGAGCCTTGTGTGGTGATTTCATCAGCTGTCAGAATCTGGCACATTACAAAAAAGGCCTAAAGAGTAAAACAACATATTGATCTCTTTGAGGATATTTGATCTTGAAGCCTGGGGTATCTGCAGTATCAGTTGAGTTACAGGTGAGTCAAGGTTGTTCAAGGTCATCAAATGAGCCACCATGTTCACGACAAAGAGGTTGGCGAGAATTTTGGAAGGAAAAAAAAAACCTCTACATGTTACACAACCTTCAGAAAAATGATATCATAATCATCATCCCTCTTTAAGAGGTTCTGCTGACCAGATGCCAGTTTGGAAAATTTTACTAAATAAAGATTTTAATACTTAGTGCCAATATACATCGTTGCTCGATTTATACAAACAAGCTTGATATCAAAGAAAAATAGGATCTCCTTCCGTCACGCAACACAAACCACATTTATAAAACCGCAAGTGGTCTGAAAAACAACGTGTCAAGTACGTGGAGCTTCAGAGTATCGTGTTTGCTTTGTGATCCTGCTAGAATTCGGTCTTTCTCAAGACTGACCAGCAGGACCTGAAATCTCGAACAACACGTACCTCGACGGGCGCTGGTGTGGTTGAAGCATAGCAGTGAAACAAAGAAACAGCGAAGACGCCTTTCATGCACGCAAGGGCGTTAACAAAAGCTGAAGAAGAGATGGCACTAGACGCTGGAGGATCAGGGATAGGAATGCACTTTAAACCGAATTCGGAGATTACATTTGGAATCTGGTTTCTTCAATTAGCCGAAAAACGAGACAAAGCAGCAGACTGTACATCTGAAGGACTGGAAAATTCCCTATTCATTCCTTCATTAAATCCCTACTAGAGCCTTTAAACTGAGGAATAACAGAAGGATGGAAATAAAGCTTCCTCCTCTGAACAACTATTAAACATGATTTATTCAATGAAAGATGTTCACTGATGTATCCCGGATGTGAGATAAGGAATGAACCAAATTAGTGAGCAGCAAACTGTTACACAAGGCATCTGCTGACAAGCCAGATTGAAAACATCAATATTAAGTGTTTTTGCTTTTTTTGTTCAAGGTTACTGTTAAGTGGCTTTCTAGTGTACTTGAAACTTGAATGGAGCAACATAATGTTTATATTTTGTAGCTGGTACATGGTCTTCCTTCTCACAATGTCAGGTCATTTAGGTAAACTAATCCCTACACTTCCACTCCTCTTCATGCTTGCGTTTGAGATTGCACACCCTTGGAAAATAAGGAAAAGACAAACATGTTAGGTTTCACAGATTAAAGTTCCTTCATTAGAACAAGCAGCAAATATGGTCAAATAGTCAATTCTAAGATACTGATAGTGAGAAAATCAAAAAGACATCAGACTAAAAATTTGGCATGGCCCCTCAATGTGATATTAACGTTCTCTAATGTGGGTGTGCATGGTGTCCTGGGATGGACTAATATTCCCACGCCTCACATCAATTTTCCAGGGATAGGCTCTGGAACCACCATGCCACCGAGCAGGATAAAGCTCTTAATGAAGGTGACTTTGTTTGCTCAACTGCTGCCTAATAAAATATTGGAGCATTTTTTTATTTATTTCCCCTTTCAAAAAACATGGGGGTGCAAACTTTTGCACTCAGTTTGATCACTCCTCTCCTAAACTTACCTTAACTTTTTAAGCAAAGATCACTCTGCAGGAAAAAAAATACTCACGTATAGCAGTCCGAAACCCAGTGCTGGTGCACTGCAGATGCAAAAATTCAAAGTTGAGATAAAACTGTATATCCGAATATCAGCGATCTGAACGACGTGAAATGCAAAGGCCTACCCCAGCAAGGACAGAGCATCCATTTCAGCCTAGCACAACTTAGATAAGAGAGGCAAATGTGCAGCCTGGCTCTTAGTTAAAGGTAATTTGATATGCTCACGGCTGATCATTATTACACGTGAGTTCCATTAGAACATAGGGTGTACAGCACGTGCTTAAGTAAAAGAAGATGCTGCATGAGTGTGGAAACAAATCTCATTTAAAAGTTCACTTTGTCAAAATAATGTGTAAGAAATAATGGAATGGGGCAGCAACAACCACCCACACGTCCACTGTGCCAAAGATGAAAGAAAATCTATCTAGGCTTTCAAGACTATCAATCTAAACGGTGCAGAAGAGAAAAGAACCTAATTCATATAGTTTGAACAGTACAGCCTACAGGAATTTGTTTTACAACCAAGCCTAATTGTTTCAGTCCTCCTTCTAAAAATAAAAAATTTAATTCAGGAATCCTAATTCGTGTATATTTACCTCCTGTTCACAGAATCGGGAAAAATACTACAACAAGCCTTCTGTGCTCAGAAAAACCCCAATCATCTGGTTTAAACAAACACTGATCCCGGCAGTGTGCTATTTAATTAGCATGGTTGGGCTAAACATGAAAACAAACGTTGACGAGTAGGAGTTGGATTGGTTCCCGTGCGCAGATGCTAAACATTAGAGCGTTAATGTAGTTTTAAGTGCTCTTTTGATGAGGGAACAGTGACTCAGACATAACGAGGCCATGTGGGTGTCTACGGTTTGCTCAGAGGGTAATCACGAAATTAGCCCTTGATGGTGAGCAGAGTTTCAAATTTATTAAAAATGATAAATTTTAGGCCAGGCAAATCTTTCTGGATCCTCCGTGCCCCTCCGATGCTATAATGTAGGCCACGCTGTTACAAATACTGTACTGCATTGTATACAGTAAACTGCAGCTGAGAGATTTGATAACTTTAGCACAGGTGCAGTATATACAGACGCAGAAACAAAATAACTGCTTGACTACATTGAAGACTGAATCAAGATATGTATCACTTCCTGTTCATGCACACTGGACCTCATTTATCAATCTTTTGATAAAGTCATGTGTAAATGTTTATCTAGGTCACACCTATCTAATAATTCTAGTCGATTCTAGTAGATCAGATTTACAAATGTTTCGCATTGATAAATGCCTATCACTCGTAAACTGCCGAGAGTGTTCGTCACACATTTAGTGAAGCCTATGAAGCTCCACGAAAGGGAAAGAGCACCTAATAAACATGGTGTGAGCTAAATCGCCCCAACAACGCAGCTCAGCCATCGCAGCGGGTCAGCTAACACAGTCGCATATTAACACTTCCTCCTGGTGCCTTTTCTGTTGTCTTGTGTTTAATTAACTGGCTAGTCTTATTGGTCTTAATGTATGGATTTGTTTTGGATTGCTTCCTGTCATGTCATTAATGTGAAAAGATGATAACGAGTGAGACAAAATGTTCTACCGAATTTGTGTATAATGGAAATAAATTGAACCATCCTGTTTATTCTTGTCAACATAACCCATATTTAAATGTGCAGTTACTCAGTATATGATTTTACCATTTGAAGCCAAAAAATCTTTTGATTATAGAATTTACACTAACTTTAGAGCTCTAGCAGGAATGTTTTTGTGAAGTAACTGGATTCTCGTGGATATCTTATGCACATGCTCCTGAGAACGATTCATGAGTAAATTTGTTTGGATACAGGTTGATAAACGAGGTCCACTTAATACAATAAGACATCTGCATTGTCAAATAAAAGTTATGGAAGATTCTATACACTTTATTAACGTTGTACTTGAATAACAGTTGAGTAAAGTGATGGCTGATTAAGTCCAACTTCATCATCTGAAAGTACATATAGTCTTGATTTCAGGTCCTACATCTATCCTTTTATGGTGAATGTTTTCAGTCTTGAACCAATACATGCTCACATAAGGACACACACACACACACACTCACATGTGTGCACACGCACACACACACACACACACACACACACACACGCACACACGCGCACAGGGGTGTTTAAAAAGCATTCCTCAGAACAATACATCTTTCCTATGGGCACTGAAGTCAAACTGCGCTAAGACACACTCTTATAAGACAAACTGCGTGGCTTGCTGCCAGCGTGCAGTAACAGGGTGTCTGGTGCCAACACCACAGCAGTGTGTTACTGCAAATCAACACGAATTTCAACAGCTTCCTTCACCTTCCTTCACCTCTCTTTCATACACAGGCATTCATTAAGTGATCGTTAAAAACAAATCCTAACAAACATGTCCTGTCAGTCTCGTCTAGGTGTGAAAAGACCGTCCACACGAGCCGTCTTAAAAATATCCATAATGCTTCCTGATGACTTCATGTAAGAGCAAACAAGACATTGTGGCAGACAGACAGGTGTGTCTGAGTGTGAAGTGTGGCAACCTAGATACCGTGACCAGTTATTAAGTCCTGAGAACCTTCCAGCTTTTAAAACTAAAACATCACCTATAGATGCCAGAGCTTTTCAAAACTCTCCTTGTTACTAGTTTTGTTCATCAGCTTCTTTATTGTTGTGCAGTGCATACTGTTCTTGAGTATTAGCATTTTCAAAGGCTGCCGAGTGGACTGTTATTAAATGAGATACGCCAAGCTGCACTCGATGAGCCAAAAAGTGTCACTTTTATATCTGTAACCTCAAGATCACCCTCTCACTGATCCCTGCACCAAATGCAGACAAAAGAAACGAGTCGTACTGCATGCTCACTCAGAGAGAGTATCTCCAAGGCAACAAGATGGCATCAGTGTGTCTTTTTTGAAGCTCAAGAAAAAGCAATAGATAAAACAGAGTTTCTTGGGTGGTCAAAGTCTTCTTTAGTGCTCAGCCGCTATGTTTCATGTGGTCTCAAGGTCAAGGTGGTCCGGATCATTTACCAAGATACAGACTTAGGCCAAACAACAAGCACTGTCACAAGAACTCTAATAACGATTTCTGAAATCTTCAGACTTTTCCATTCGTTCTCCCACCTCTCCTAGCTGTTACTGATAGGAATGCCAACTGAGTGATGTACAAACACTGAAAAAGGAGCTGCAAGCTAATCAAGGGAGCAAAGCAGAGACACAAAGCCAACTAGTTGTTCATTAACATCGTGAAGCCTAAAAAACACACTCTTTAGATCTTTGTTTTGCTGTCTGCCATACACAAACCATCTGTTTATATCCCTCTCATACACACACTCGACACATGGTCCCCCTCACCTCCCGTCCAGACGCAATAGCCCATAACTCGCTACCACAGCAAGTGTTTACATAAGAACACGACAAAGATGTAGAAGACCTACCACGCTGCACCCTCGTCTGGCTTCTCCTCTCCTTCCACCATCATCATAGCGTTTCGACTCCTGCGACTCCTACTACTGCTTGCTTTTGCTTTTTACGTCTCTCACTTCCTGGGTGAAAAAGGCAAACCAGGATCCAGAGGCGGGTATGAGTGGAATTTAAACAAGAAAAACCAAAAGCAATCGCTTCTTTGCGGGTGATATCTCTCCTTTCTCCTGCAGCTGAACTCGTGCACGCATATGGATTACATTCCCAGTGGAACAGCCAGCTGGATTTAAGCACCACGACCGATTCTGCTGTCTCTTCACACACACACACACACACGCGCACAGCCTTATACACACACACACACACACCCTCAGCATGGCCCCAGCCTTCTTGCTTTCCTCCACCCCAACTCTCTACTCTAATCATTAACTCCTATAGGGCTGGGCTTCTGACGCTTAACTCCTTCAGCAACCTTCTATTATTCAAACACTAAAGTACTCCACAAAGATAAGATTTAAACCCAGAATCTTTCTGTATCAAACCATTCAGATATGAATAGAATGTTTTTCTTTTTATTTCCACAGATGTCACCTGTCAGGTTGATACATATCTATTCACCTGCAGTGTAGAAGTAAGTACAGAGAGGTCCAAAACTAATGAACCAGAGAAGATTGCATACCACGACATAGCATGATTTATCCGATGCCTCGGCCAGTTGGATTGGATTTCTGCGTGGAACCGAGAAACTTTTACAGCTTCGCGCAAGTCTATATATCTCAGTGTTTCAGATGCCACAGATTCAGACCCAGTATTGCAATACTGCATAGTGATCTGGAGAAGTAACTCAGTGCCACTAACTATGTTAATTGCTCCAAATTTTACTATCTGTATCTGGATTTAAACCTATAGTGGGTGTGGCCTAAACCACAAGGGATTTATTTTCTTTCTCATTTTTTCTATGAAATAGAAATTAGAGCAATTTAAAGCAACACAACTCTGGCAGTTAGTAGGGTTGAATGAATGAATGAATGAATGAATGCTGTAAAAGCCTCATACACATTCATGGTAAGGAATCTGGTCTTTCTTTGCTCCGCAAGCTTCCTATCTGATTGCTTGCTTGCATGAAAGAAAAAACCTCCCACATATCTGTAGTATCAACCTGACATGTGACCTTTCTGTGGAAATAAAAAGAAAAACACATTCTATTCATATCTGTATTTGCATCTGTTTGGAAAACATTATCTGGTCATGACCAGTAATGTATTCACATTTGGTTAAATTGCAAATGTGTTCAATGTTCCTTGTCATCATATGGCCCAGGCTTAAAAATTTAAAATGCCTTATTCATTCATTCATTCATTCATCTTCATTAAGCACTTTATCCTGGTCGCACTGCACCCAGAGTCGATCCCGGTAGCACTGGGCTGATGGCGGGAGAATTCAGCCTGGATTGGATGCCAGTCCATCGTAAGGCATCATGCACACACATTTACACATTCATTTATACCTAAGGGCAATTTAGCTTAGCTTGTCTGGTAAGTAGGAAAAAACTAGAGAACCTGGATGAAACCCATGCAAGCACAGGGAGAACAGGTGAAACTAGACTTTACATAATAATCTTGTCAAGCTGGGGGTTAGGACCAGTCCAAACATGCCGAGACCTTTTATTAAATTAGCAAAGCCAAATACAGCCCAATCTAAGTGGGACCATCTACCAGCTTGAGTCCTATCATCTGTATCCTGACCGCACCATCACTGACCATTCTCCCAACATGTGGTTCTTTCTGGCTGAGCTATAAAAGTATAGATGGCCCACACACAGTGTGAGTCAGCCTGATTGTAGCTGCCTGTTGAGTCTTGGTACACCATTAACTAACCACAGACACAACACCATCTTTTCTGTCCAGCCTGCCACTGCTCCTCAGCTCCTGCTGTTTCTTCCCAGTCAAACTCCATCAGTCAAGAGACACAAGACTCGTGTCTCTGGTCCTTACTGCCAAAACAAACTCCTCATTGGGATTGCCCCATTATTTATCCTGGCCTGTCACGGCCATGTGCTCAGCATTACAACCAACGTAACCCCACTTTGTTTTGATAAAGTTTCTATTCAGTTTGGCATAAAGAGAAGCATGTTTTTTTTCCTCCACCGGTTGTGAATTCCAGAACAACGCATGCTATGTCTAACTTGTGTGATCCACATTACTGTACAGGCCTTGCTCATGTAATTAAACTTAAGAGTAAGAGATAAGGTCAAAACAGACTGGAACCTCCCTGCAGCCTGCTTTTCTGATGATTGAAGTTGAACGCAGAGATCAGTGACTAATTGGATATATCTCTTCTGCTGGAATAGTATGAGTGCAGGAAAAGTTCACTTCATTTTTCTTACATCCTGATATAAATTTCTTGAGGAGGCCAGTAATGTAAAATTTGTTCAAAGATCTTTTAAGTCCACATGTTCCTAGGTTTGTTCCTAAGCGCTGGATGGAAATACAAAAGAGTAGAAAATTATTTCCTTCATAAGAATCAGCAAAATATTTTCAAATCAAACAGCACCACCACATTTGATATTTAACAAACCCTATCCTGGAGAGAAGAATAGCACTGAGCTTCTTATTCTAGCTATACTCTTTTGTCTATACTCTAGCCTGTGCCCAGTGTAGCCTCAGATTCCTGTTCTTGGCTAAAAGGTTTGAAATCTGATATGGTTTTCTGATGCTGTAGCCCGTACACCAGAAGTTTTGATGTGTAGTGAATTCTTTGAGATGCTTTTCTGCTCACCACAGTTGTAAAGACTGCTTATTTGAATTACCAAAGCCTTTTTTGTCAGTTTTAATCAATTTGGTCATTGACCACTCTCATCAACAAGGCATTTCCCCTCACAGAAATGGTTTTCTCCCAACGGATTTTTTGTTTTTCCACACCACTCTGTGTAAACTATAGAGACTGTTGTGTATAAAATCCCAAGAGACAAGCAGTTTCTGAAATACTCACACTAGACTGCCTGGCACCAACAACCATGCCTCAAACCATGCCTCAGGTCAAAATAATTTTTTCCAAATTCTGATGTTGGATGTGAACATTACCTATAGTTCCTTACATGTGGCTGCATACGCATGTATACACAACATATATATGTGCACACACCTTGGAAACTGCTCATGAGAAAGCAAAGCCACTGAACAGACAACCCATACCAGTTCCTTCTAGCAGGATGTCTGTGGAGTTCAGAGTACATCTCAGAAATGTCGAGATTCCAAGCTCAGTCTTGTTATCCAGTTTGCACCTGGGAAGCAAATGAGAGCTGGCCTCACACTGGCCTTTACTTTCATCTGGACTGAATACTGCTACAAAATAACAGAGATGAAATCATTTGAATCTGCTTTTCAGAGCACAGCCATTTCTCAGCCTTAATGAGATCATATCTCATGGCTGTTATCACCCAGAATTCACAGTCAGGCCACTTTTGGCCCGCAATGCAATTTTGCCGTAATTGCCATATGGATACTTATGCACCTTAACTCAATCATATTTAGACTGGAGTCATCTCCTCTCTGGGGAGTGCTTTTAAACTTTCACCTCCTATGATATCACTTTCTATTCCTCGGGGTCACTGGCATGACTGGAATGTCAAAACGGATGGTTCTTACTAGATGCATACAGATATCCTACCCTTCAGCACACAACGCACCCCTCCACTTCAACGCACACAAACACTCCACAGAAAACACAAAGTGTCTCCCACTGATAGTTCATGCCTCACACTCTGGCTGCTCCTGTCAAACAGGGGGAAAATAGATATATATCATAGTCTGGCCACACAGCAGCCCAAAGAATGAGGCTGAACTCCTCACAACTCCCCACAGCACTCTTTCCAGCTCTCCCTGGCCAATTAAAACATTCCAGTCCAATGGCCTTTGTTTTCACCATGGCCCATTAACTTGTAATTTACTGCTAATCTGTAAACCAAGACGATCTGAAGCACCAGCTGTGCCCTTAAAATGAGATGGTGCTTGCTCACCATTATAGCCTGATTCTGTCTACGCAAACGGGCAGAAAAGCCAGGTATGGTTCTGTTTGAACATTTTAATGAGTTTAGCACACAATAAACCTGTAAGCATTCTCACTTTGCCCTGGGCCCAACAGTTGGATCTTATCATCATACAATCTGGATCTTATTATTAGACGATTTGATCGCTTTATGCTAGAACCCCTGGCACGCTGCAATTAAAATGTGCAATACTGGTCACATATAGCAAATAAAGGCCAGAAGAATGGGCTGTATGACAGAAGGTGATGAATGAAGGGATGAAAGAGTGGTGGAAATGGTGGCCATTTCTCCTCAAGGGAGATTAAAGTGGAACAGGTAGTGACATGCTTCAAGAATGGAAAGAATGTGGGTTATTTGTGGAGGACGCGTGGCATGGCTATTAACTGGACCAAACCGGGGCTGAAAGTGTTGTTAAGCCCCTTTATCTCTAAACAGCAGGAGTGCTAATTTTGGAGTACTTCAAGGATGATAACAGACCAGCAGGTTAAATACATGGGGACTGCTGAAATAGCATGGAAGCGCTTCAGTTTTATTTCCTTCTGGTCTCTGAACAACACAGAAGTCCAAGGAGAAACGTCACTACTTAATGACAATGATGACTGAATAATTTCAAAATTCCTCATTTATATATTTGTCCCTATTTTCCTTTTTATGTATGTTCACGTTGAGTTTTAGCCACTGTTGACGAGTGCAGTATAAGTCATCCAGTCCACTGCTTCATAGCACAGTGAGTAGGTTAAGTGCTAAATCCTTCTCAAAACACAGGATTAGGTAACATATGTTCAATATTTGATCTACATGAAATGTAGCACACAATGATTTACTAATTTATCTTCAAACAAAGCTGTGTGCTATTAGCACTTCAGACCTCCACATAGCTGTTTTTCCACAAGAGGCTAACATTGACACCCTGTGGCCATTTAACCGGAGGTGAAGCACTACTAATATTGACAGACACGGTGTCACATGAACCACATTCTTTTTTGTTTACAAATCCAGTCCTCAACAGGAATTAAGCAACAATATAACCACTTTAAAAAAAGAAGCACTTCGTGCCTGATATCACATGTTGATTACACTGGTCTGTGCAAAAGACCCAGGGTTAAATAATGTTTTGCCCTGAAGGTTAGTGCTTTATGATTAGCAAATCATAATAATAGTGCTAGGATGTTGTGACGTCTTGTTTTCCACACCGTATCTGTGTGTGCATGTACATGTGCATGTTCACATCTGTGTTTCAAAGTATGTGTGTTTTGAACAGGGTGTCAACACCTGCCTGCTCTCCGGATGACATCCGGCGCACTGAGACAAAGGTGCGATTCTATCTGTGGGATGCCTCATCAGACAGGCATTTAGCTGGAGTTCTGCTCCTCCTCCTGCCTTAAGCTAGAAACACATAGGTACATTTAACATGCTTGGACAAGTTAGTCAGCCGTCACACTTTGGAAAGAAGTTGGCCCAATGCGTGATCTAGGATGAGCTTCCATTAAACAAATCCTGTTGTTTGGTTAAACCACAAAAGCACTCAGATAAGACTAAAAAGGTTGACTTTACCGCCATCCCATCATCCTATAAACAAAGAGTGGGACAAAATATTGTGTCTCCAGGACCACGTTGCAACAATCAAATATAGAGAACAAAATATAAAGTAAATACTAGACAAAGGAAAGACAATCACCGTGAATAATCTATAGTTTTCAGTATATATATATATATATTTTGGATTATCCACAATTAGTAGCATTGACAGGGTTGAAGTTATATTTACACGCAAATAACCCTACAGAAATTTGCTATAGTTATCTTTACTGTTATTTCATGGCAAAGATGGTACTTCAAAGAATCTACGTGTATGAGATGTTTAAAGTTTTCATCCGACACACTTTTCAATTATTTTATAATATTCCTTGAGATATTTTTGTAAAGCTTGCGAGGTTAATAAAAAACGCCTTGGTTCCTTTTCCTCGTGCCATTTTTGAATGGTTATAAAAAACGACTTTTTTATATTTAAATATTTAAATAGCCTCGCTCTGATTGGCTAACATCTTGAACCGAGAACTCTCTTTGGAACTGCAGCTGAACTCTGCATAACACTGACACAGTTCACAAGTGTGGTATTCCGCTTATACCTTAACAATTTGCCAATTTTTGTTGATGAATGACACTTCAGGCTTTTTAACTGTTTATAGTTACACAATTGTGTACTTTTATTTGGACATAACTGATTTTCTTAAGAGTACAAAAATTACTATTTGAGGTCAAATGACGAACTGAATAGTAAACGAGGACTGTTAGAAGATCTTAGCCCTTACTCAACAAATGAGTACGCAAATCATTCAGCAAGTAAATAAACATATGCAAATATCGGTTTTTGGTATTCACCATTTCCATATCAGGTGCTTTTACACAATCAGATTTGCTTAACAACAAAAATATCCAGTTAATTCACCATCTTCATTATCAGTGTCATCAATAAAATCCCTACTATATTCCAACAATTCATCTAGTTGCAAGTAGTATACTCCTGATATAGCACATCCTTTTTGAATGCACACAGTGTCCTTCAATTCAGCCTCAATCTTCTTACATTTCCATATTTGTGAAACTTCACTGAACCATGCACAATATTACACACAGTACCTAGGTGTCCATCCACCAAAGATTCAGACTTTTCCTCTTATGTTCTGATTTTTTTGTAATATAGCAAATACTTGTAAACAGGTTATTCAAAAGGCAGCACTTTTATTTTAGTAGATCATTATTTTCCACTCACACACAGACATTTACGTGGGTGTCATGTAGATTATGTGCACATTTATTAAATCGGGGGTGTGGTAATATGTAAATAAAGGACTGATGACTCTTGTCTTAATATCACTGAAATTGAGTCACCAATTCAATTACTCTCAGAAGGCTCATTCTGATGTCGAAATGCTTTAGATGTCATTCCCAGAAATTTAATCTAGGTTTGTTTCAATGCAACTAGGATGAAAAACAGGGATTTTATGTTTCCACCAGCTTCAGTACACTCTGATTCTGTTGCTTTGTTTGAGGCAATAGACTAGAAATCTATGTTTTGTGGTCTGCTACAAAGTCACTCTCCTTCTCCTTGTCAAGTTGATCTTGCCATCACAAATTAACATCCTACCAATGCTACTAAACCTACAGATATCTAAACTCTAAAATTCACACGTGGCCCGACACGCTCCATGTTATTAAATTAGTGCTTTTAAGCATAAAAAAGAAGAATAACTCCAGGCTAGCTCCGAGTTACATTCTGCCAAAATTACACCATTCTTTATCAATGTACGTGATGTATTGAACAGCTAAAAGCCTGTTCCTGTTAACTATATATGTCTGCCAAAAGTGTCAAGATGTCCAAAAGTGCAGCCTTTCTTCTTGTGGAGTCAAACGTGAAACAACGAGGACTGTCTGTGAAGCAAAGCAGTCATATTACTGCACTCCCAGCCGATTCGATTTTTCTTTCCTTCTCTCCATCACTGTCTATTTTTTTTCATATATCTCTTTCTGTTCATCCATCATTTCCACTTCGTGATGGGGTGAGGGGGGAGAGGTGAACAGATGAGGAGGCTGAAGCCTGTAATTTGGTCTGGGTGTGGTCAAATTAGCTATGGCCAGTAAACATGTGGTATCCTTCTAATGACACATGCAGTAATGGATTAACATGCTTATTGCCACCTGACACTGTGAGTGCATCAGGTGGCAAAGAGCATGTTAATCCATTAAAGCACACGTCATTATTTTTTCTTCTGTGACCTCTTCTCTAAGCACTCTTCATGAGGGTATGATCTTGTGGCAGGTCATGTGACTAAAACCTCTTAATTGATTCATTTGCAGTAACATGTCATATTTAAGGGGAAGCACCTCAGGAACATAAGCTTTAAAGTTGTATGTTTTCTTCTTCCTACTATTATTATGGGGCCAAGCACCAAACTGTGTGCTCGTTGCCATAAATATTTCAGGGCCAAGCACAAAATATATAGGTGAATATATAAATATACAAATATATAAATATTTTTATACTTGTATATTTATATATTATATATTTATATATTTATACTTATATTTACAAATATATAAATATACAAAATATATAGGTGCCCTATTGCATTTGTATGTTCTTCTTCTTCTTTTTCCTCTTCTTCTTCTTGTTATACTTTGATGTGGCAACCCAAAGAATGCTTTGTACATGTTTTATGGAAATGTGTCACAGTGATAGAGGACAGTCTTAGCTACCTACACACCAAATTTGGTGTTTGGCCCTTAAGCGTACAAGTGCCACCAGCAGGGCAAATTGGGACGTACATTTGAAATAAATAACTCTCCGACACAATGCCACAGACGCACAATTCCACTTTCATCTAATTCTTAGACCCAAGATCAAAGTGTACCGTGACAATTTACACCATACTCATACTGGATTTACTTCCATTTGGAATTTTCTTCAAAATCTTGAATTTTGATTTTTATCTTTTTATAGAATTTTATCACTTCTTATTTTTTCAAAATTTGGGTTAAAGCATTGTAAGACCAACCAGAACAATTTTGATATGTGTTTTGTCCATGACACACACGCAAGTTTTACAGTGAAGTTGCCGAACAGGGAGTGAGGGCCATGGCAATATCTCGGCTATGGTATGACGTATTCAGACCAAACTTCCTACATGAGTGAAGGACCAGAACCTAAACGACTCCAAGAAGGTTTATCTAAATTGACCTCTAGTGGTTAATATAATTCACAAATTAGTAACACTGTTTTTAATTTTTTTAACCACTCAACATCAAATCATACTTTTTCTTTCAGTTGATTCCCTGAATTTTGCTACTTATTCTCTTCTCCTATGAGACGGTACATCCACAATGTATAAACAAACTTGAATGTAGTTGTCAAAAAGGAAGTGATGCCATTTCTCAGCACAACTTTTACATACTGACACCAAACTTGGCAACATGCAAAATGACCTGATGTTAATAAACACGTTTTGAGCTCATTTACAACTTAGAAGTGCTACTGATAACAAGAAATTAGACAATTATTGCAGCAACAGATTGAATATTGTTGCTATCAAATTTATTATATGTACTTTGGAGCAAGCACTGATGGACACTTTCTGGTGTTCCTGAAAGTGCTTGGCCCCTTAATTGCTGCTTGAACATATAATATCACTTGCTAGGTGAAAATGACCAGAACATAATCTATGTAATATAAATACATATTAAGTAAATAAATGAAATAAATAAAAATATAAATAAAGAGTTTTATGGTGAAAACATCAGATATTATTAAGTAAGGGTTAAGTACCCTTTTGATTCCTAGTGATGTAAATAAATTAAAAGACCTTCTGCATTAATTAATGATCTGTAATTGTCTGTAATCGGATACTTAAAAAGGTCGTGCAGGCAAGGTGCTGCTTCAGTAAGATACAGAAAATGCCTGAGGCAGAAACTTAAAGATCAAGGCATGGCCTCTTACAAACAGAGAGCCTGGCAGTGCGGACAACCCACATAAGCATCCACTGAATGTGTGTATAAATTACTCTTTCAGGCAAGGGCTTTTCTGGGGAGGAGTGTCCCAGTGACAGCAGTCTACCACCAACACAGATACACAAAGACACACAGCAAAAAGCCTCTCAGTTACAGAGGACAAGCAAGGAATTCTTCTCACTCAAAGCGTCCATCATCACCAAGCTCCCCGTTTACCTCAGCCAACCTGCTGGCAGTGCCAAGTCTGGCCATTCAGCTGCCAGTTAACCAGTCTCAGGACCATCTACACCACCCATGCCAAACGACCACCAGTCTGGACATTTTCAGACTGATCTTGGACCAGTCAACAATAATATTACAATAATAATAATAATAATAATAATAATAATACAATAATATTACAGTTTGTTTTTTTTGCTTTTTAGCTATCATGCTAACATGCTATCTAGTCAAAACTAAATCCAAACTAAACACATTTAATCCAATGTTTTATTTTTAATACAATAGGTATTTTATAATCCTCTTCCCATGATTTTGCATTAACTCTGTTAAGAAATGGGATGTTAAAGGGTGAAGATATTATTTTATTGCTGCAACCTACCAGCTGTTGGTTGCTACCCTTCACCATTTTGGTTAAAGCCTTCTGCCCACCATCTGAGACATGTCAACATCCAACATCTCTTTTCCTTAACACCTATCTGTATTTAATATAACTTTTAGTCATTGAATGGATCAGCAGCTTTAAAGCACTTGTGAAATAAACCCTATAAATAAATCTTCCATAAAGAGGCATGGTGCTGATCTGTACTGCTCAGTTCCCAAGGGAAATCTCTCTAGAAGGATATCTGCTAATAACACTAATAAAGAGCTTCCTGTTCCAATCTGAGAGGCTGAAGTCCAACACAGTTTAATGACTTCCCTACTCAAAGATGTCTGATCCAACTAACTGATTAATAGCCAGGTTTAGTATGTTTAGTAAGTGTATTAGTGCTGGACTACGGTCTTCTAGGACAGGAATCCATGATCACTATTTAGTGGTGTATCCATATTTTCGACATGGGCTATAAGTGAGGGACACACACTTTATTACCAAAAGCATGCGGACACCTAAGCATGAGCCCTATATATGAGCCTTCCACAAACTTTAGCCCAAAGTTGGAGGCACATGATTATCTAGAATGTTTTTGTATGCTGTAGCGGTACAACTTCCCTTCACTGGAACTAAGAGGCCCAAACATGTCCCAACACGGCAACATCCTTATGTTGGCAAGGTCCATGAAGATATGGTTCACCATGGTTGGTTTAGAGGCACTCAAGTGGCCAGCACAGAGGCATGACCTCAACCCCACTGAACACCTTCAGGATGAACTGGTATTCAGGATGACTGTGTCCCAAGCCTCAGACATCAGTTCCTGACCTGATTAATGCTCCTGTGGCTGAATGAGTCACATAATTGTTGCATAATGACATACAGTGTAGAATCTACAGGGCAGCATGGTTGTGTCAGGGTCCTAGCTTCTATGCAGAGTTTTGCATGTTCTCGCCATTTCCATGGGTATATCCTCCAACTTTTATTTTTTCCTTCCACCTCCCAAAAAAATGTGCCAGTATGTGGACTGGCTACACTAAAATGATCACCTATGATGAACCATCTATCCAGGGTGTATTCTCATCTCCCCAGTGCTCCTGGGAAGGACTACAGATCCACCGGGTTGCTAACCAGGATAAAGCAGTTCCTGAAGATGATTGAATGACACAGTTGCTCCAAAATTTCTAATACTCCTAATACTACTGACCAAAACACCTACAATGATAAAAGGATGATTTAGGTCAATGCTGGGGTGGTGAACAGGGTAGCAAGATAGCTGCCACCCTGTACTAACTAGCATTATGGTTTGAACTATACAGGCTGGGAGATTCAATGTTAGATGTTAATTTGACTTAAATGGACTCAATGGTCATGCTCCTACCACTGTTTTCAACAGTACTGGGACAGGCCTTCACATGCTGACAAACGGTAAGGTGACAACAGCAGGAAAACCAATATTGGAATCTCTGATCACAGATTAAAAAAGTGCCTACTGTGTGTAATAGTCAGCACTTTGAAGCCTATGATCCAATCTCCAAACATCTAACAGAGCCTTAAAAGTGTTTAATGGTTCACAATCTTCTCTTGCCACATTCCTGGCCACAGTAAAAAGTGTGCATTTGTTGTAGCTTGGCTGACAGAACAGGCAATCTTAACTTGGTCTAAGATTTAATTCTCACAGGGGTCCTTGGAAGCTTTGCTGCAAATATCGGAGTGACAGAAATGAGTCAGCAGGAAGGAACTGATCAATGTGCCCTTGGGCAAAACATGACCCATACAATGATTTGTCTTTCTGTTGTAAGAACAAAATTACAAGCAGGACTGCAGGGATTGGTTTTTCCCAACCTTTTCCCAAGCTAAGCAGAGAGAGCAACTGGCCAGCGTTTAGTAATAGAGAAGGCCAAAGTGCTTCAAGTCTTAATAAAAACAGTCCACTTGCTAGTGCACTCAGACGTCTGGACCCTAATATATATAATGAGCACACAACTGACACAACCTAATTTATAATGAACACAATCACCATGAAATAGAGCCATATATTAGGATTCATTTGCTATTCGAAGCAACATTTCTTACTACTGCATGGCTGAAGTTTTCTTTAATGAGAACATGAGAAGGTGCACATGGACATCATGTCTATAGCATGTTACAATTCACAAGCAATTCATCATACATGCTTTACCTTTATGGTCCAGCCAATAGCACTGCTTTTATTTGCTTGGCGTAATAAAGTAGTGGTGTGTCATTTGCAGTACCTCTCCCACTTTTTCCTTCCTTCTATGGCTAATAACCAACAACCACCACCAACTGGCATCCTATCATTTCAAGTAAACAAACTCTAACAAAAATAACAGGTCTAAAAGTGACACTTCATCATGAATTTGAGATCCATAAAAAAAAAAAAATCAAGATTATGAGCGAGTATAAATTCAGAAAAAGGTTTAGGTTTGTGCTAATGACAGGTTTAAAAGCAGACTGCTGGGAGCTCAGTGGCGTACAGGACTGATATGGCATTGCTGAGCTTGGTAGACTTTCTGAGTTGTTGTTCAAGCATCAGAGCATCATCGTTCAAGTTTGTACAACTAGCTGCCCTGTCTGAGGTTACATGACTCAAATAAATCACCTGCGTCACGCAGGAGACATGAGATGAGTTCGGTGATTATGGTGTATGATTCAACCACCAGAATCGACTTTAGAGATAACTATAGATATCTCAACCCTCTGATCTGGTAGTGCTTAAGAGACACCTTCTGTTTAAGAAGATGCTTCAAAGGTGATATAATTTGCTCTGGCCAATCCAGTCTCTGAGGTTCCCCACGGCAGTCTACGATTGTACATTTGTTCTGCTCCTGCCCCCGACACACCTAAGTTATGTAGTCAGTGAGTGTCCCTATAGTCACTGACTACCTGATACAGGTGATCTACAAGTGAGAATAGGACCAAAAGGAGCAAAAAACCAGAACTGTGGAGCTGTATCAGACTGAGAGAGTGAGATAAATTAGAAACATCTGTTTCAGAAACTGAACTGTTAATTTATTATAGAGCTGCATTGTTTGGATGGAAAAAAAAATCTGTCTAGACATCTCACGAATCCACACACAGTGGATGAAAAGCGAATGAAGAACAGAATAAAGTGGTCCCCAAATAAAAGTAATACAAGTAGTCCTTGGCCTTTGTCTCTCTTTTTCTAAGAGCAAAAGAAAGAGAGCCTACCTTTCTGCACGTCTTCCCCTGCGTTCCTTTTCCTCGCGATGTAGTTTCTTGTCTGCCTCCCTCTCTTCCTGTATGAGAACGTAGTGTGGCTCAACTAAAGGAGGTGGGAGTGGGGGGGGGAGAGAGAGAGAGTGAGAGAGAGTGAGAGAGAATAAGAAAGAAAAAGAGAAAGAGCGGGTGAGCAAGGAGAAGAATCGAAAGCGGTGGTGGAGAAACATGAAACCAGCAATGACCCTCAAACAATCAGTCCCCCCCTCTCCCTCTCTCTTTCCCGCTATTTTTCCCCTTCGAGTCTCCAGATCCCTCGCAGGCCACAATAGTGGGGACGGACAGATTTGTTTCAGTCTGGATTGAGAGGAAAACGAGGAAATTTGATGAATGGGAAACATGTAGCCACAAAGACTGCGAGTAAAAATATGACCCGTGAAATGGGTTTCCTTTTTTAAAATGCACGGGAAATTACAAGCAAGACTGCGGTGCTTTTTATTATTCCAACCTCAAGTTCTTCCAAAGTAAGCAGCGAGAAACTACCAATACTGACTAACAGAGAAAGAGGGAGAGAGTGAGAAAGCCTAACACAGGTGGATGGAAGCAAGTGCTGCTTAAGTCCATGAGAAAGTTATGTGCCTGTCATGGCACAATAGGTGACAGTTAAAACAGCTCAGATCACACATCACACCTTAATATTTTCTTCTTTTTTTTCTTCGCGTGCTGAGACATGCCTTTGTGTTCACACAGGGGCTTAGTTAAAAAAATCTATGAAAAACACACCCAGCTTATTTTCTAATTAAATGATAGGCCAAAATATTAGCCTGGAATTCTGTTACAAAATCCTCCTGGTCATCTGATGCTAAAGGATGCTGAAACAACACTGGAGCGTGTGTTTACACTGAAAGGAAAGCATGCATTCACCTAACAAATATACTGCACACATATTTAAGAGTATTTATATATGCTTAACAAGACTTGTATGCAGGTATAGATATTAAAGTCAGCAAGTTATTCCTGGAGGCATGCGTGTGTGTAATTACTGGTGAATACTGAAAAGTCTCTGTTGGTCTTTATTAGCATGTTATCACAAATCCACAGCCTGAAGGCAAACTCCCGCATTTGTTTAGACGTCTAGGCTTGAAGGGGTCAAAGGCTAAGCATTGTCAGCCCAAATAGGTCCAACTTTGTGCCACTGCAGGAGGCAATACACAACCTCAATGCAGCCATACAGATGTGCAGAGCTCCTTCATACAGTACTCTATGTGTGGCTTGTAGTAAAACATCTAAAAGAGTCAGAGGATGTTCTGTTCAAAATGACACACGTGGAAATATTGTAATGAAAGTTACTTTTCGAGTAATGACTTTATTCATGTGAGAGCAATCAAAACCCCATACACAAGTTCATACACATGAGTTTGTTTTTAGATTTCTCTCAGAATTTAGTACTTGTTTAATGCTGCTGCTGCATTACCTCAACAATATAAATTAAGCTGCACAGCTGTCCTTGTCTTAAATAATTCATTATGGTTAAAATCCGTTATTAAAACAGACGCGAAATAAGTAGTGCAACTCTTTCTTTCTGTAATCTGTACATGTGGAAGGTACTGGAGAAGCTCATTTGTCTCTTTCTCTGTCTCTCTGCTACCTGATTCTGCTACGGGAGCAAACCCTTAAATGTGAACACAAAGACGTCTTTCTTCAGCCAGCAGGCGCTCATGTCTGCTCTGCCGCACAGTGTTGATATAATGCTACGGCTACAGAGACACACGCCTCAGGGAAAAGGAGAGACAGACAGACAGACAACTAGTGTGAATAAAAATAAATAAACCAACATATGCAGGAATAAAGTAAAAAACAGGACTAGCTCTACCAGCATAACCATCCTAAACTGGCACTAACCAGTATAAACAAGTATAACAATTAGAAACTGCTTTAAGCAGGAAGAGACAGAGTGAGTGTGAGACAGACATCCAAAGACAGAGGGAGAAGAAGAGACAGAGGGAGGAAGACATACACAGCATTTGTGATAGAATGAGAACGAGAGAGAGACAGAACGGAAGGAGAAAGGGACAGACCGAAATTGAACAAGACAGAAGGAGAAAGAGAGAGAGAGTGAGAGAGACAGACAGAGGGAGAAGGAGTGACAGACAGATATTGAGAGAGACAGACAGGGAGGATGTGACAGTGAGAGAGGGAGAGGGAAAAAGACACAGACAGAGTGAGAGAGAGAGACAGAGACAGAAGGAGAAAGACAGAGACAGAGAGAGCGATAGAGACAGAGAGAGAGAGAGAGAGAGAGAGAGAATGTGAGACAGACAGAGAGTGACAGAGATAGAGATAGAGGGAGAAAGACAGAGAGAGAGAGCGACAGAGTGAGAGGGAGAAAGAGACAGACAGACAATGTGAGAAAGACAGAGACAGAAGGAAAAAGACAGAGTGAGAGAGAGACAGTGGGAGAGGGAGACAGACAGAATGTAAGACAGACAGAGGGAGAAAGAGAGGGTGAGAAAGTGACAGACAGAGAGAGAGAGAGTCAGACAGAGACAGAGGGAGAAAGACAGAATTAGAGAGAGACAGAGTGAGAGAGAGAAAGAGACAGATAGAATGTAAGATAGACAGACACAGAGAGAGAAAGAGAGGGTGAGAAAGTGACACACACAGAGAGAGAGTGTCAGACAGAGACAGAGGGAGAAAGAGACGGACAGACAGTGAGACAGACAGTGCTTGTGAGAGAGACCAAGTATCATGTCATCTCGTGTCACTTCAAACTGTTCCGCAGAGACGATTTGATGAGTAAACTGACCTGCTAAACCGTTCACTGATTATTAACCAGAACACGTTCAGATACGTGAGAACTCACTGTTCTAGCCCTGATCACAAGCAACATGGAAACACGTTCCCAGCAGCTCAAGCAAACACAGCCCACAGCCCTTACCGTTTCAATATACCAAGCTGTGCTCCAGCACGCTACTGAAAGCTAACAAATGTTCTGGGGCTATTTGGGAAACACGAAAAAAATCAACCCAAGTGAAAAATGTGCGCCTTTATTCTTAAGGGCTCAAAAAGAGCCTTGACATGGCAACGAGCAGCAGCTTTAAAGGATTTGAACTGTCCCATATGCTGCGTTAAGCTGAAGAAGTCAAATTCCTTTCTGGTTATTTAAATAACAACCCGGGACAGTAGTGATAGCCTCTGTGCTAACTGTGTCACTCGGGGAGGGGAGGGTATTTAGGGTAAAGCAGCGGGTGGATGTCTGGAAGGCCACTGAACCTCAGAACAGGATTATACTAAATCTGCTGATTAGACAAAGCCACATTATCTGCTTGACTACAGATTCACCTCCATTTCAGAGTACAGCACAGCAGAATTTGCTCTGTTTGTCTGGAAGTTACACATTACAAAAAAAACAAAAAGAAGTATGGACTTACTTGCACTTTGTGAACATCATAAAAGTACCAAAACCTATACTCCACTCCTAAATCCAGAGTATGTTGTGAGGCTTTAGGCTGTTACAAACCATGAAATCTTACAATAATAATAAATAAAGCTTCTTTGTGAAATGTTGCATGCTAAACATAAAGCAGCAAATCCACTGGCATTCACATCACAAAAGTAACTACGGACATATGTGCTACTTGTACTGTTGTGTATGAGATGCACATGGGGCAGAGTGCGCCAAAAACAGGCCACTTCTCGGTCACTGAAAAAAACTAAACAGCAATAACAAATCAAGTGCTTTTTACCCCATGCAGAACCCACATTCTTAAAGTGAAATAATCACAGAAGAAGTAATCACAACTTATTATGACTATCACAGCAAAGATTATTTATAAAAATCAGCCTTAATGTATTTATATTTATAATATCCCTTACCCACAATCCTTCACAGCATTCTAACACGGCCGCCAAGAACTACAAATACCATCAACCATGACGTTCATGTTCACCAGGCATTTCTACATGCACACCTGTCACTCATTACACTGAAAGCATTTCAGGACCCTACACACTCTTTGCGTCATGCTCAGTGCAGGCTAGTCTTTTCATGCCAAGCCTTTGTATTATTATCATTGCTATTCTGGTTTGGACCTTTTGTTGAGTCTCAAGTTTTTGAGTTTTGGATTATCCTGAATGTTGTGAGCAGTGCGCCTGACCTTTGCCTGTTTCTGATGATGATTACTGTTTTGGACTTGTTTGTCTGCATTGGAAAGTAAAATATCTGAACTGCATCTGTGTCTGCCTCTCTGTGTGATTGTGACAATTAGCTTCCTGGAATATTTGCCTTCTCCATATTTGTATACATGACAAGATGGCCAAGCAAAAACAAATTAGCTTTTTTAAATTTTGCAATTAATAAAGCATTAATTGAGCAATATAGAACAAAAGCTAATATGGAAAAATAATTAAGGCTTTTGGGTAGGCCGAGCAACTTCTGTGCAGATGATGAACATGAAGTGGGTCCTAACTTTGAATTATGTGGTTAGAACATGTCAGTGGTCTGTTTTTTTTTTTGTCCAGAGTGTATGGTCACATAACAGTAAACAATATCTTATTACTTTCCATTAAGCTACATCATTTTGTGATTAATGCAATTTCATCGGTATGCATTTTCTATGCCACTGTTTGATTTTTGGGCTTAATTTTTTTTACACTGTTTCTGTTTCAATAATGCAGTAAGGGACAAAATTACTAAAGTTTCCTTGGTCTTCTATCACTTACTATGATGTGCTCAATGCAAGAAATATACTGCTATTATGGCACAACCTTGTGTATACTTTTCTTCTGCAACATGACTTGTATAAAGTGGGTTCTCCAGAACAAACATGGAGATGCCATCCTGCAGTCGACTGTAAAGGAGTACCCGCCTCCCACGCCACCGCTGGCACTAGAGGAAACCTGAGGTGAATGAAATCCTGCTCAAGAAGCGGCGATGAAGGAAAAGGATAAAGATTTCATCCCAGAAGTGAGGCTGTATTAATGTGAGCCTGTAAGTTCTGCCAGTAACAGAGAGTTGCCAACTCAAATGCTGAGGCCAATATTAGTTGCTCTCCCTTATGGGAATCATCAAATGCAGATTAAACATGAAATATA
>JAQQZX010000016.1:11622294-11653159 GCA_030068355.1 Notoglanidium maculatum | reverse complement strand
TCCCGCCAGTAACGGAGAGTTGCCACAAATGCCGAGGCCAATATTTGTTGCTCTCCCTCATGAGAATCAACAAGTGGAGGTTAAACATAAAAGATATCTGTTTAGAGGTGGGATACATAGATTATAACAGATAACTCATGCACAATGAGATCAAGGACATGAGCTAACCTGATAAAAAGAAAAAATGTCTGCTTTGATTCCAGGTTGTCTTTATACACCTGCCAAAGCCAAGTCTGAATACAGAGAACTTTTCTGTGGAAATAATAATACTCTTTTAGAACTCACATTGCCATCACCAAGATAAACAATTGTACAGTAGATAATGCTAGGTTTTTCCCAGAACATCATCATAATCATAATAATACATGGACAATAACGATCAAACACTTTCTGATCCTAGCAACTATACCTCATTTACATCCTACTATTATTATTATTTACTCATGCTCTTATCTAATGTGCAGTGTACAAAGCTGCATGACTGGTGGCACAGTAGCAGTAAACAGCAAGCTGACATGTGATATTGAAAATATCGATGCCACTGGACCTTGTACTCACTACACTACAGCAGGGCAGATCTCAGACAAGAGTTAAAGAGCTCTAAACAATCTCTGCTTACCAGCTAAATTATTACCAAGACACTAAACCATAAGCCTCTAAACCATTAACTTTCATTTTCACAACATAACAATGGCACATATAACACATATAATACAGCTCATATAAAAGCCCCCATTTTTCCCCCCAATTTGGTCACCTGCCAATTCACACCCAGCTCTCCCCTATCATATGACAGCTACAAACAGATTAGGGTGAAGGATGACACATGTTTCCTTGTGAAACCAGCCAACAACATGTGCTCATGTTGTGTCACAGAGCAATGTAACACACAGGGTAAAAAGCACTACCTGCCCTTTTCTAAATGCATGACCTCACACATCGTGACTGGCTAGTAAAAACAATATGCCAGTATGTCCCTTTGAAGCAACTACACGATTGATTACAGTCTGTCGCTTTCTTGATCAGATTACACAGCTATTACTTCAGGCCTGTGAATGCTTGTTTAAAGTTACATCACGCATTCAAAACAATGGCAAAAACTATATCTTGTCAATGAAAAGATGACAACAGAGGAAGTTCTATCCTCGTTATCCAGGTACGCACCATGCTATCCGTCTTCAGGTCAAGATCTATGTAGCAACTGTGCTTATTTTGTGTAAAAGAAAAACTCATTTATTTCAAACGTGCTTATTTCATTTAAATGTTTTGAAGGCATTGCTTGGGAGACACGCATTTTTTTCTGAATTGCCTCTTACTACTTAAAAAATTAAGAATGTTGGCTTTTTCTTGCAGTTGCCATTCTGGGGCTACTGTATAGAGAAGTTGAAACATTCGTGGTAATCTGAACTGAACTTAATGAGCAAACGTAGCACCCCATCCTCAGCTAAAAGTCAAGTCAAGTCAAGTGGCTTTTACTGTCATTTCAACCATATACAGAAGATACAGCGCACAGTGAAACGAGACAACGTTCCTCCAGGACCAAGGTGCTACATATAAGACAACACAGAAGTACAAAAGTGCACATGTGAAACAGAAGACAACATAAAGTGCAAGTGTGCAAATATTGCAGACTGCAGAAAAGTAAAATCTGTTCTATAATAATGCGTGAATAAATGAAATAGGCCAAAGTATTTTGCACTACAAAAATAAGTGCACTAGGTACATTTAAGGTGCATTAGGTAAGATTTTTTTCCACATTAGCTCCATAACAGTGAAGTAGGTGTGTTGGACATTTGAATTTTTTTTTTGTAACTCCCTGAGCCCACCCACCTCAATTCCTGCCACCCCTGCCTTGTGCAGAAGCTCCACCCCAAGGTGGCCCACAGAGAACAGTATCAATAACATGACTAATGGGAGGCCGATCCAAACACAGTCGAGCATTCTAGACCACAAGTCACTTTTCCAAATGTGTTTTCTCAGCAACATAATACTGTTGTCCTGAGGTAGCAGGTTATTTGTACAAGTAATAAATTTTAAAAAATCATCTACTGAGCCTTTAAAGTGACATGGAACATGCTATAACATAAGATAATAAACACAGAGTAAGACTGCTCTAGCTACATGAAATTAAACAAATGTTCTTAATCCACAGAGTACACGTATACAAGACCTTCAAACAATAGTAGCGATGTATGCGTCATGCAATTCACAGTGCAGAAAAGGGTTAACTTGAGTGTATTAGTAAAAAAAAAAAGTTCAACTCTATAACTCACCAGCTTTTAAAAAGACCTTTCGCCTGTTGACCTACACCCGGAAACACAGAGGTTTTGCAGGAGAACTGTCCCAATGATGGAAACAGCTTCATTTATTGCTAGCAATCCTTTTGCTATAATGGTCCTGAAGGCATGAGATCAGGAATGCTTTCTCATGGCCTCCAAGGCAGACAGTGGTAAATCAACAGTGCTTAGGAATCACTAAGTGCCTGAGAGATGAAATACAGAGAAACTCAGGCTCTGTGCTAACCTCGTGCTAACTGAGCAGACAAATAGGTCTCCTAGTGACAACACGTCAGCTCCCGTTAAAGGGAGAAGTGAGGGCCAACAACAAAGTCCAACAACAAGTCAGAATGACAGAATGAGTTGCTTTGGCTCAGGAAGAAAAGAAAGGAGGAACAGGGGATGTATGTAGTAAACCAGCTGCCATTAGCTGAGGCTTAATGGCTCGCTCATTTTTATTCAGTTTTACAAGTTGTAGATCTTTTACTTCACACAATAGTCAGATAAAACCATGGACGTTAATAGTACCAGCATAAATAAGAAGCACCTTCTCTTGGTGCAGTGACTGGGAAATGAGCATGCTACAGCTAACACGATTATATCCTTCTTGTTTTTCCACTCAGGTCTGAATGTGCTGGTAATAAATTTAGATTAATATTTAGACAGTTATATTTGACAGATTTTGATGCCGTTGTTGATATGAACGCAGAAGGGCAGTGGGTGCATCCCGGTGGCATTAGCACCATCTCTCTCCTTGATCATTGTAGCAGAGAGGATGACCCTTTCAGCACCTCCTCTGCGACTCGCTCCACTTTTTCCCTTAGGAGCAATCGTGTCCTCGCTCCACAGACGACCCCATGTCCATGCGATATTTATGGGATATTTACATTGAACAAATACACTCCATTATTCCTTGTTTTTAACTCACGCTTAGCTGCCGCGCATAGTAGAAATGTTAAAGAGGGTTTCATCTGGAAAGATTAAAAGGCTAAGCATGGCATCAAAAGTAGGGCAGCATTAATCAGGTTCGGTCCTTAGTGACATGGGAGAATACATGCAGCTGCCAGAAAACACCATCTAGAGGAGGCGCTGTTTTACTGCACATTCAGCTGGTTATTAAACCAAAGCTGAAGCCAGTTCCCTCGCACCACATTAAGGACCCTCCTTTACAGCCACCACAGTCTTGGTGTACAGGGATTTAGGAATGTGATGCTGCCTAACATTGACTCCTAGGAAATCCCCAATATTGGCCGCCCACATTTATTAAGGTAGATGCAAACAAATTGTTTTAGTAAATTGGTTGTAGAAGAATTTACACAAATCTGGTATTCAAGAAAGTCCTTTACTTTCAGGAAAAATGTTCTTATCCTGTGAGAGTTATAATAATAAGCCATTTTATAATAACAAGCCATTTTGGTAACAAATAAAAACAGAACAGTGCTTTATCATTTTGCTGAAATGTGGAAAACACGGTAAAATGACGACATGCATTGTGGAAAAGTACGATTCATATCATGGAAATCAGCATTCAATTAATCATGCATATAATGCAAGTGCACTGTTTGAACACCAGCGGTTCCAATCTGTGGAACCCATAGAGTTAAAATATACAGAGAGCAGACTGGTCACATGATCACCTTCTCTCATGGAGAACCTGCGCCATTACCAGGAATCCTTTGTACTTTTGTACTACGAAAGCTCTGGCTCGCAAAAACCACCGCACATTGTATGTTACACGGTTACACGACAACGTTATGACCATTAAAAAGAGCTCTTTGGTAGCTTTCAAATGACACCAGCCCCATGCCGCTGCGATCTAAAGGAAAGAGGCTGTGAAGCTCAGGTGTTTTAGCTGACTTTGGAGCTCTATTTCAGGTGAAAATTACACCTCAGGTGCTGCTACAGAGCTCGTTACATTTCAACTGATCATTTTCCCAGGTCAGAGACTGTTTATTCCATCAAAGTTTGGGGAGAATTAATTAATTTATTTATTAATTTATTTATTTATTTATTGTTACGGTATGGTGAACCTGTGCTACATTATCTTTACAATTGTAAACCTCTCTTTTAACCATTTATTTAGCTTTCTACAGACAAAAACACACTGTTCCGCACTTTTTATGATTCAGAAATGAAAATGTCTTTTTAGTCATAATCTTTCTTTATAAAATTTTGTTCCAAATATTCTGCTAATTGAATTAAATAAAATTGTGAAACCAGTATCATGAATCATATCGGATCGTGAGTGTATCATTACACCTTCGAATTCCACAGTAATCACATGTTCACAATTTCAGGAAGCAAAATGTAAGGAAAGAGATGGCACTGCGCTCTCTTGGTTCTCGAACATGAATGACTGTGGCTTTGTGGTATTCGAGCTCATGCTCTCTCTGTGATAGCGTGAAAGCGTTTCTCTTGAGCTGTACCTCTCACGACCAAACCAGAAGGCATCGTTCACATTATCGACTTTAGATCACATGGCAGTTCAATCACACAGTACGAAAGGAATGATTTCCAAGCCATATTAGTGATTTGATCTGATTATTTATGAGCCAGGATGAAGCTGGCTGCAGGGGTGCAGTGTGACAAAAGTGCTGCATTCTGCAGCTTAGTATTATAATTTTTTTAAAGTAATATGTTATTTATTATCCTCTACTGTGCACACTGTATAGGCAGTATTCATTGCAGTATAACAGTGAAGACATTTCTTATTGGGGCTCTGCAGTAATAAATCTTGGTTTGGTTGGACATTTATACCCACTGCAATCAAGCTGAAAACCCAAGGAGACAGAAATCTCCTCATGAAGACATAAAACAACCACACAGAAAACACAACAGCCCTGCTACTAAACACTACAAACATGAGTGTTCATGATTCCAAGCTACTTTTTGTGAGCTTAAATTTATACCCCAGTATCTCAAATGGAACTCTATAAGATGAGTCCTCAATGACAGACAGAGAGAGACAGACAGAGAGAGAGAGAGACAGAGAGAGAGAGAGATGAATTCCTTTACGATAGATGAGCAGACAGAGTACATGAGTAATGCAAGGCACTGCATCTACTGTACTCTCTCACCCAAGAGCACAGGTTAGAAATTCTCCCCATGACTCCTCTAGTAATAATAAAAATAATAAAAGCCCCTCGCATGCTGTGGAGGCGGGGGTAAATGACTTCTAGGATTTCACTGTCCTCTGTCTTTGACTGCATGTTCATACATATTTGCCAAGTCTGTATCAGAGCAAAATGGATAGTTTTGATTTGTTTGCTATTTGGTTTGGTTCGACACTGAACATAAACCAAAAAAAAAAAACTTTGAGGGGCATGCAGGGCTAAACTATTGAAAACTATGGCTAAGGGAAACTTTTACCAAGTGCATGCAGAAATAAAAAATAAATCACCTGAAAACAGAGAACAAATATCCAGATCAGCAGTGATACAGCTCAGTCCTTTGGCACCCAATTGCTTAGTTTAGCAGCTCTAAGAAAAAAAGAAGAAAAAAAACCTGCAGCCTAAAACACGTGCTTGGATCACTTCCTGCAGTCAGGCTGATTCAGACTCGAATCACTTTCTCACTGCAAACCAAACCGAGTTCACTTGGAAGCAGACTTGCTCTCAGACCAGCTGTTTTGGTCATTGTGAACACAGATGTTGTGCCAGGGTTCCATACAAACGGAGTAAACATTCCATATGTGAAAGCACCCTTAGCATTCACTGTCATGCATACCAGATCCTTCAGCATGGACGCTTCAAAATACTCGAAAAGGCTTCAGGCAGAAAGCCATTAAGCGCTCATTAGCTTCTTTTGTCATCTGTGGAAAACAAGCTCGTCTTGCTTTTCAAGTAGGATTTCAACTGTCCACATCCTGTTTACAACACTTTTTTAAAATTAAAATACAAATGTAAAATGTAAATAGTTTACTGTACTGTTCATACTGTAGATGAAATGAGCTACCAGAAGTGGGGCATTAATCCAATGTGATTAGTCAGTGAGTGCTGTTTTGGATGATCAGACCCCCTATTGCACGTCATCAAAGGATGTTTCTTAATTGACCTTCGAAGACCAAATCAAGCGCCCGCACACGCACACACACCATCTCTATTATTTACAGCTGAGCTTCCAGTGAGGAGTGTCATCATGTTCAATCCAGTTAGAGATCTGAACACCTTGCCCTCCATTTAATTCAAACAGAGTGTTTAAGGCGTGTGGTCAGTATCATTGGCCGATAGTCTGAAACAAATTAAACAATGTGACAACATCTCCATATAATCTACAGCAAGAAATGCCTAGCAAGTAAAAAGAGCTAAAAGAAAGCTGAATGATCTATATACAGAAGTAAGTCAGTGAGCGTGAGTGAAATAAACATCAAGCAGTTTCACCCAAGAGGCTCCTTTCAGAAGCAAATCTAATCTCTAATCCACTTAGAGCCCATGCATAATAAATACATACACTACTGGTCGCTCTATAAATTTTTTTTAAATGTAATGTAATTGCTTTCCATTAGCAATAGTGATCCCCTCAAAAGTACTCTAAATATCACAATCGGGACTAAAAAACAAAAGAAGAAAAAAAAACATGTCACGTTGCTTAAACGATGGCTTCATGAAAACAGAGAGACGAAGCACAACAAAAGCACTAAGCCACTGTGAGGGTCTTTGTGTGGAGGAGGGTCTCTGAGGAGGGCTGGTGCCTCCAAACAGACCCATTATCTGCCCCCGCTACACTAAAGACCTCCCCCACCCATCTATAATCCATCCATCCACTGCCTCAGCTCCATAAATGCTAGATAAGGCTTAGATTATATGAAGCGTTCGCCAAATGACATAATACAATGAGAGAATTAATATAAGTGGAATGGTTTCTGTAATGGAAAATTCATCAACCCCTTCTGACCAATCAGATTCAAGAACCCCACAGTGCCATATTATAACGTAAAATTGGAACTTGAAACTATTAAGGTATGCAATTTTGTCAATTTTAGTGTTCTTTCTGAACTACTCACTGTGAATATCTGTGAATCACATATGAATAACTCCGAGAGACTTGTTTCTGCGATGAGTCACATCATCCAGTGAGAAAAAGACTTCCTACACAGACATACACACCCTGTGGCTAAGAAGAATGCACAAGCAGAATCTATCATCAGCAGATGAAACGGACACAGTTTTCCTTGGAGATGAAAGTTAGCTCTTGGCACTAACAAGGCAAAGTCAGCAGAATAACCCACGCATGTTTCAACGAGCCAGTCGTGTGAATTTTAAATGTCTGCGGTAGCACCAGCATCACCAGTGAGGTTGCTCCATTCCTAAATGGTTAAGTAAGTGAAATGTTTTCACCAGTAGATTTCTCAATGCAAGATGTAAACACACCCAGGCACGCCTGCGCTTTGACCTAGCTGCTCTGGAGTCCAAGAAAGACAACATGCAACATTCCTGCGTCAGAGAAGCAGAAGAAATGCGGTCTTCAGGAACACACACATCACTCTGTATTACTGTGTAAAACAGTAAACAATTACTGTAACTCATTTTTTTACATTCATTTCTTATTCATTGTTTTAGCTATGGTTGACCATATTTATCACTATTATTACATTGTATTATTATTATTATTATTATGTCTAACATGCAGAAATTGTATTGGATGAAATTTATATTCCATTTATTTTCTTTTTCTGACAACGGGACTCTCCCTGCACACCAAAATAGCCTAAATATTGGGCAAAGCCACAAACAAGAATCAATGTGCCAGAAATACGGCTATAAAAAGCAGTGCCTGATGACTCAAAGAAACATGTACATGAACACAAGGCCAATATTTTCATAACACCCATGGAACTGGATGAATGGAGAACAAAATACAAACACATTCTTGAGAAAGTTAATATAAAAACGCTCAGAATAATTGCACTGTACTTGCGAAGGACAGAAAATAGTGAAAGATGCAATAGTAATTTCTAGCACTAAAAGTAGTAAGTTGAAAGTACTAAAGACTAAAGACCCTAAAGACTAAAGAAGTTGAAAGTACTAAAGACCCTACAACATGCATGTGCAGGCTCAGAAACCTGTTAATAAACAGCAGTAAACATGTACTTCAGAGTGAAAAGCTAGATGTGGCCATGTTGAAGCTTTTTTTTTCTTGATGCATTAATCCCTCTTTTCCTGGCCTCAGGGCCTGACCTGGAACAGGATTTGGATTAGGTGATAGGTAAGGGGTTAGGGAGGCACTCGGAAGAATAACCAGGATCAGTCATCTCTTCTCACACTGATACCACTCTTTCCCAGACACTTTATATTGCTCTACTTTCTTAAAAGTCTGCTTTTGCAATTTCCCTATAATCTCTACTAATCATGAGTATAGGGACCAGACTGCTTTGAAAGCAACATCAAAATCCACTATTAAACCTCCGTATAGGATTTCAGAGGGCTTATTTAATCAGGTCCCAGGTCTTGAGTGTTTTACACTGCTTTTAGATTTTTTTGTATTTTTCTTGGCTTCATGATGCATGCTAGAGTTTTGATTTCAGGCACTTTTGCAGCTAGTAAAGACAGAAAGAGCTTCAGGGAAAAATTCAAAGCTGCACAATAATGGCAGCCATGAATTATTTCATGGTTATAAACCAAGCCATCAATATATAACCTAAGGGAAACCAAAGAAAATGGAGATTATGTGACTGAAGCTTAGATGCTTCAAATGGTTTCTTTATAATCCACTAAATGCTGAGATTTAATGACAACAACAACAATAACACAAGAAGATGATGAGGAAAAGGCAGAGAAGAAGAAGAAGTCAGCCCAATGATAACTTACAGGTAAAGTTGAATGGGTGTTTAAATAATCTGAGCTTTATGCAGTATCACTAAATCAACATCTCTCAGGTTGTCCAACAGAGAGGGCCTTACTGTCTAGCGTGCTCCCAACACCTCTTCATTTGGAACCCAGCCAAACAGTTTCAATCATGAAGTGCACTAAAATATTGGGAAGGGAAAGGAGTAGGAGTAAGGAGAGTCTTCCATTATCAGATGGCAGAGAATAAGTCTCTGTGGACTGGAGGAGATAATGAATATGCAAAAAGCTAATAGCCTACTATTACTAGAAGAAGAGATGACCTGTGTGTATGTTTAGACAGAAATCTCTGTGGTGGAGGTCTTTAGTAGAGAGACTGGGGATTCAGGTTAGATGTGTGAAGTAACAAATTTCTGTGGTCACTACTAAGTGGCCATGCCAACCTGTGGCCTAGCCTGAGGTCCTGCTAACATAACGGGTAAACAAGAAGCATTACACAAGTTTAACTAATCATTCATGATTGACTTCTGAATGCTGCAACAAAAAAGCATTCACCCTGTCATTGGCAGATCATGAGTTTCAAATACTGATGATGCCACAGCCATCTGTTTCTGTGTTCTCTGGGTGGGAGAGATCACATACCCCTTTTCACCAACAGGGAATGGGTTCCGCTCTGGTCTGCATACCAAATATTGAACCATTAGGAGCAACAATAAATTGGTTCGGAACATGAAAAGTTGGTTCCCAGCTAGAACCAAAAGAGAGCTGATTTTTCCAGTGGGAAGCGTGACGACACCAGTGGGCATGTCTTTAGTTTGGAGAGGAAGCAGAGGACAGCATGGATAAATCGAACAAATATCTGCAGTAGCAGAACAAAATCTGATAGGTAATCAATGTGACAGAACTTACTCGTGTTTACTCCCATTGTGCAACACCCTCCGTTGATGACATTTCCTTGATTACAATGGTTCTGCTCAAAACTGGTGGAAATGAAGGCTGGTTTGCTAGCTGGCACCAAGGTTCCAAAAAATTCTGAAAGAAACTGTCAGCCATGGGCATCAGTGAGCTCATGCAAGTGGAAGAGGGCAGATTGAGCTTTTTCTTCTGAGTGTGTAAGCTGCCCTGTGTAGAATGAGCAGCAGCTTGAAAAGATGCTGGCTGGCTTCATGTGTTTTGGAAGACACACAGAATAGCCTTCACCCTCCCGTGTTGGTAGCTGTTGTCTGATAGGGGAAAGGTGGTTGGAGGATGGGAACTGGCATACAACCAAATAAGAGAGAAAATGGGGGGAATCCTTCATGCCTGACTTACCAATTCTAAGGGGTACAGCGCTTACTCCCGCGTGATCAGTTCATTACAGCCGCTCTGAAACTTCTTAAGCAGTTTTATTTTTTTAATGTGGAAAGTAGGAAGTGTGTAGCATGCTAGATGGTTGAGTAACAGTGAAATATCTGAAGCACTGAGAGATGACGTTCTGCTGAAATCTCCCTGACCTGGATGAAATCATGCACAGGCAACACCACTAGCATAAAACAAAAGACATCCTGTAAGGTTTAGGCAATGTTAATTAAGCAATGTTTAACTCACACAAAAGGCATGACTGCTTTGATTTTTAACTCCATACCACCTCCCAAAACCTCGTAAAGAAAGGAAAGGGTGTAGAGAGACACAGCTGTCCAGAACCATCAATAAGGAAGAAGTCTACATTAAAAACCTGCCTAATTAGTCCTCAGGGAGAGATACATGGGTGCCCATGAGTCAGGTTTGTCAGGCAGCCCATGGGGAGTGGAACAGAGCTAAACAGGGCCATTCACATGCTAATGGAAGCACAGCCCATGTGGTTACGCTCCAGAATATGACGATATGGATCCAGATCCAGCGGAGAGCAAAGTCATGTCTATTGGCCTGCTATTAGTGTCCTGTTGCACAACAACAGAGCTGAAAGTAATAGTTAATTAGGACTATGAAGATGGAAATCAACTGATAATGCAGAGCACAGAAGCATGGTTAGTGTATTAGATAGCATTAAAATCCACATCTGAGAGCTGTGTGATGGCCTTCAGTTTTCTGTAAAGAAATAATCTAAATAAATATTGAATTGAGATCAGTTACCTCATATTGGCTTAAAGAACACAATCAGAAGAGAACAGCCATGGATTGTGTGGCTATTAGTCACTTTTGCATTATTTTAGCTAAATAATAAACATGAATTTCCCGTAAAGCATAGACTAAAACGTTTCATAAATGATTAATGGCACAGCACTCTGGTGCCAGTTTGTTAAACAATGGAGTCGGCAGTGCCAGTGTGCATCTGCTTCCATCTCAATGTACTTTTCATTGTGCAGATTTTGTGTGGTTTTAAGCAAACAGCACAGTCAAACAGTTGTTCTTCTGCAAGAGAATAATCAATGGCCCGCTGTCTTCATCCTGCTTCGGTGAGCAAGCAAGCTTTTAGTCAGTTCCATGAAAAAAAAAAAAAAAACAGCCGGACCTCTATCGGGATTCATTTAAGTGTAATTTGGTTGCAGATTGCCTTCCATATTAATGAGCCTGTCAGAAATTATTTCCCACTTGAATAACTGGCCACAGCGGGTGATGCCATGGGACTTATGCCAAACTGCTACTGCTGGCAAGTCAAACACCAATCACGAATACATTCACAGTGCTCATTGGCTCCTAGAGATTGATATAGTAACAGAGCGAATGTGGGATAAGTGACAGGTCCAGGTGAGCCAGTGATGCTTCTGCCATGTGACGCAAAAGCAGGATTCGAATCCAAGCAGGTAGCAGTTCTCGCCCAGTGGTGCGGAGGCAACACAAGCAAAAGAGCGCAGCAGTGGAGGCAAAAGGGTTAACTGCTCTAGACTTAACACACCCACACTCCGAGCAACCCAACCTGTTATCACAGGAAGTCATTTTTAGCTCTGGTGTTTGTTTGTGAAAATACATATTCAGAGGTACATGAATAAAAAATGAATAATGAATAGATAACAGAACAGTCGCTTAGGATATAACGAATCTGGAACACGGTACAACAAAGGGCATTAAGGAAAAGTAATATGACCTCAACCACCCCCTCCTCTCATCACGACCTCTTTTTATGTCTCAGTTCCTCCCCCACTTCCACACACTCCCCAGTCCCCCTCATTCCCTTCCTTTGTACTCCCATCACAGACCATGTCCCTGGGCACCTCTGCATAGCTGAGTTGATGGGTTCCTGTGGTAAAGGTGCACAACTCTGAAGGTGAACACTTTCATCCATCGCCTGCCAAAAGATGTCACACTCAGGCAGATGCAGGAACTGGAGCTGAGCCTATTTTGCAAAGTGACAAATGTAATCTATTCTTAATTACACTGATGAAAGGTAACAGTATTTGTTTATTCCATGAGAGTTTCCATTACTCGTTTTTTAGTTCGCAATTACAAGTTGTGCAGTTAAAGGAAGCCCGGCTAATGGGTTAAAGAACTCTAATGAACAGACCTGCAATATCAACATACAAATCATAAAGTTCATAAATAATACACATATTCTGGCTCATATGGATAAAGCGGTATAGATAATGGATGGATGGATGGATGGATGGATTCTGGCTCATAGCCGCCTGACAAGCAAAAGACAAAAAAAACCACACTCAACTCTTTATTGACTTTGGTATATAGTTACTATATTTAGACATAATACTCTTCAGTGCTGTAAGTGCATGCTTGTTGCTCCAAATCTCACAGCCTGTCTAACCAAAACCTGAGACTTGGCAAGCCTGCTTAAGCTCTTCCAGTGGGCTAACTAATACATTTATGATTCATCCACACCTGCAGCATTAACTCAGTACCAAGCAAACCTGACCTTATTTTTTCAAGCATGACAAGGCTTATATAATACACATAATTAATCCGAAGTCACGAGTCATCGTCGCAGGAAAACAAACAGCGTGATGTGACTCGACGAGCAAATTCTTCAGTGGTGAATGTAATGAGTTCGGCAAAACGCAATATGCTGAGTGGGGACATGTAGGACAAGAAGCGCAGGTTCTGCTGAGACGAGGGTCCCTCCAGCTAGATATTAAACTGATATTCAATCCCACTATATACATACAGTATATGTGTTTATGAAATCATAACCACAAATAAAAGAAGTCTGGGTGCATGAAGGACAAGTGGATACACGCATGAATGAACAGAAGAATGAATGTGTGGATTATGATTCGATGAGTCAATCCAATCATTCACAAATAACTGCACACAGTGTGCTTCAGACACCTACCACGCACTAATAAACATCACCTCTATACTGGAATCCACACATCTACAGTCAGCACGCTGTGGCCAATGGGGGATTAAGGCAACAGCTCATTTCTTGGCCGTGCACCAATCAAGCAAAGCCTAAAGGAGGACAGACAGGATATTGGCAACTACAATACACTGACCTGCAGGGACAGAGAGATAGTGTGCCTCCTTTTCTATGTCTAAGTACAGCGTCCATACGCACACACTCTAATATGAGAACATTTTCAACTGGCCTGCGCATTTGTTGCGTAATCCTAACCTTAACATCTGTAAGCAAAAGTAATACTAAAGGGTCATTCAGCTTTTCCGCTTAAATGCTGCATAAAAAATCAAGGAGACTGAAACAAATTCCCCAAAAATGAATAATCAAAATGCACGCACTTAATCACTGCCACATGTGTCAAACATTTCAATCTCAGTGTAAGCATCACACTACATTGTCTATGGCACCAACAATAGCACGATTCAAAACATAACGGGGTAAAGAAAACGCTGCGTTCTCCCGAAACCCACATGACTCAAGCAAACGCCACTGACAGTGAGACAGAGAGGAAGAAAGAAGTAGACAGAGATGGACAGAGGGAGACAGGTGGTGGCACTCTGGGGTTCAGTAAAGAACACATTTGGTGACACAGCATATGCAATGAGCAATGAAAACCACCTAGAAATGAAGCTTTTCATCAGTAGAGGATATGCTTTCGCACTCCATTGTATATCGCCCATGGCTACAATTGTGCTTCAACAGTAGCGTAATCAATTATTCCTCTGAACCCATTAAACAGCTGCTCATATGAATGGATGAGCGCACGGACATCAAAACAGGATCAGTGTGCTGACAACACATGGAGCTTCCAGCATGGCCATTTCAGAGCAGCTTATCCCCCCACCACACACACACACACACACACACAGACTCAGACACACACACACAGACTCAGACACACACAATCCTGTAACGCTATCATTGTAGAGTATTTCCTTTAACATGTATTGCTGTAGCTTAATAATGCTATGCCTATGTCTCTTTTTGTTTTTCAGCACTTTGTCCATGGCATGCCAAATGTCCCCACAATGTCAAAACTGTCCTGTATTACTACCATCATGGGAACAGTTGATCCCTATAAAGAGCCCAATACACTGCGTGTCTCTCACACACATAAAATAAACATGATAAATACCGAGCACAAAACCACATCAGCATTAATGCATACTCACCAGCCACCTGCTCCAAGCTCTCCTCGACGTCTCCGGTTACTCGTCTCCAATATGTCCACAAGATGTAAAATCAGCCTCGTGCAGCCAGTAGATGATGGCAGTCTGGCGTAGACGGTGTATAAGGTGGTCAGGGGAAGGAATAAACAGAAGGCTTAGCCGGAAAAAGCAACAGCCATTCATTAAGCAGCTACAACAGAGCCAGTGCTGGTGGGTGTGAGGCTTTGGGATGCTGTACAACAACATGCATCCTCCTCTCGGAAAGGGGTGAACAGAGGGAGGGGCGATGCAGCGAGGGAGGGGTGGAGTGAGGGAGCATGTTCGCTGCAAATCCCGAGCAGTCACATGACTCTGTCTGAGCACTCCATCGGGAGGGAGGAAGAGAAGGAGCGGCAGCAAGGAATCTCAGTGCTAATGAGCGCAGTGTGCAGTGGTGGGTGGTGTCATCACAGCTGCAGTTCCATGTTAAAGACAGAGAGAGCTGGAATCTCCTGCGGGGACGCCCACAGCACCTAGCAGTCTAGTGGCAGCAATGAGTTTCTGGATTAACCCATTGATTCATATATCGCTTGAATGACCTGTAAAACAGGCACTAATAAAAAAAAAACACCGACAGGCAAAGACGTCCCTGTGGAGAGAGTTGTGGAAATGACTAACAAGAGCCTTCAAAGGAAAAGTGCACCCTGCAACACATCACATGTTTCTGAAATTTTTGTGATGTGTTTAGCAATTCTGGTGCTAATAAGTTGGATGGTACTGTATTTTCAAAACACAGTTTTTCAGCAATATTCAAGGTCACGTTGATAAGATATACAGTGCAGAAGTATTGGAGACAGTGGTGCAAATGCTGAACACAAAGTTCCAGAAAGCAATGAGCTGAATTACGGCTGAGTTACGGCTCGACTCGGTTAGGGATCTGAACATGGCACTGACTGCACTATTAGCATGAAAGCTGAAGCTGTGGAGGCTGATCCGTTTTGAGCAGAGTGGACAGATGAGAAGGCGAGAAAGCTGGACAGACTAAAGTACTAAAGCACTGCTGCATCATTTTCTTAGGTAGAGATGAAGCGAGTGTGGCAATACAGCAGGAAGTCGAACACGTGGTAAAGTAGGAAACTGTCACTCAAAGTGAAAAGAGACCGACGTGTCACTGAAAAGTAGGGAGTATAAAAGTCCACTCCAAATTTCACTGCAAAAAACATCTGACAACATTGATCACGTTATTATAAAACTTAATAACAATGCTAGTTTAGGAATTTACTTCGCATTAGTTACCATTAGCTATCTTGTTAGCAACCCAGGCTACTGCTTTTACACAATATGCAAGTTTTACTAATGTTGGTAGCTCAACTGGTTACTAATTTTAACTACAAATATGTGGTCCCTGGTTTTAAGTAGACGGCCAGTCAGTTTTTACTGTTATATACAACATTTTTGGTCTACAGTACACTTATTGTTTCTTAGCCCAATGTTGACTAGCTAGTCAAAGCTAATGGCTTCCATTTATACAACTTAGCCCTAGTTAGCCTAGCCGCCCCACTGGTGTTAATTACAAAATATATTATTTAGCTTAATGTTAGCTAATATTGCTAGCGAATTTGGCTACAAATTTTAAGCACAGCGTATAATAATTCTATCATTATCGATCATTTGAAGGAACTTTGTTACTGCTTTTAATTACATAATATAGTAGTGTTTAGTATAACCTTACGCTGCTTGCTAACAATTAGTTAGCACAATGTTAAATATCTTGCAAGCGAGCGAGTGTACTGATGTTATAACTCATAATACTAACATTTTAGCTGTAAAGTCACAAGCAGTGAGCAGAGACAGCAATACAGACAACTAGAGAGAGGTAACACTAGTTATAATACCTAGTTAGCTGGTTAATGTTTGCGTGGTTCTGTACTCTTTAGTTGACCACCTTGGCTAGTGTTACTAAACGACTTTAGCGTGTAAATCAGTATTTGACGCTGAACGGCGCGGTGACGTCACATGTTCAATACTACTACAGTGATGAGTCGTTCGCGAATGAGTCGACTCTTTGACCGGCTCTTTAGAGTGAAAGCAAGGAGTCGACTCGAATATCTAAAGAGCCGTATCAATTCTTTTGCTTAACAGTCATCAGTGGGCTCATCTCAGGATTATCTAATTCCTTTAATCACACAGAATTTAACCATCAATTGAATCGTATAAACATCTCAGTTGTTTGATACATCATAACGATTTATAACCAGTAAGAATAGTAAGATGTGTTTTGACTCTCTTGTGTTTGTGATTTCTGCAGCATGAGTGACGGATTGGGCTGCTTATCATGATCATGATGTCTGTAGTGTAGAGGTGAACAGATATCTTCAAAATCTTTTTTTAATGACAAGTGCAGAAACAACAGGTGCACAAATACTGAAGCAGGCATGCTTACTTTATTGGTCAATGAAAATATGTAACGCGTTGCTGGTTTTAAGTAGCCCCATGATATGTATAATAATATTTTATTAATCAGAAAAGAGAGTTGTTTTATTAAATATAGGTCACACTATGGGTAGAGTTTGAAAATATTTGACTATTGTGATTGGCTGTTGGACTCGCTGCAGCTCCACTGGTGGGCGGGGCAACATGTACGTTACCGCCTGAAACGGATTTTGATTGGCTATTAGCATGGCTGTAACAGGATGTGCTGTGGACGCGCAAGTGAGCTTGGATCCAACCAGAGGTTTATTTCTAGTTGTATGTTTATAAAAACGTATTAACATAGATTATCATTTTTGTGTGTACTGTTCTGCGGTTTTAAATACATTCGCGTTGTATGTATATCACTGGGACTTATTTATTTCGTCAGCCATCCAACGCAAAAAAGGACACAAACTGCCCTCTGGTGGCAAACTGAGCTTCCTGCACTTAATGTACTTCTTATTTGTACTCCAACCCATTCAGGCGTAGGAATTCATTAAAATGTAAAGGAAGAACTTCATTTCTCGGTTAGAAATTATTTGTGAAGCAACAACACTAATAATAATGTGGTATTTCAGGTAGTTCAAATCTGCAGTTTCTTTTTTTGCTTTATATAGGCGTCACTTAAATTGCATAAGTATGATAAACAAAATGCGCTTTCTAGAGGAAAACATTGGTAACTACATTTATTACAAAACGTTTGTGATGAATGTAATTACCACTGGTTTCCACTAGATGGCACAGCTGCCTGACATTTTATTTACGGTGATTATTTGAGCACAGACGTGTATAATAGCTCAATCCCATTGATATGCAGTAAATAAATGTCTACGTAAAATTCCAGTAGATTATAACCTGAAATTTAAATGAGAATTAAATAGTTGTCCCATCGTGCTGAAAAACTTTCACCCCTTTATATCTCCCAGTAGAATCTTGATAAATAAAGACTTTATTTAATCTGAACATATAAACAGGTGTTTATTGCAGTGGTTACTAGTCGAATTTACAGGCTAAACTGTGCAACGCATCTATATTTCCGTACACCAGTCTCTTAGTGATGCAAAATTACAACTGAAACATTCAGCACCCTGATATACCCATTCCTAATGAAATTTCTGTAAGAACTGGACAGGTTATTACACAGTCAATTTAAATAATAGGTTTATTTGTATGTTAAACTGATTAAGACAAACAGAATATATGCAGAATTACTCTACTCCTAACTGTTTTAGAAAAATAAAACACTTCCACTTCTTTAATTATACAGATTAACCCTATGCTTTGACATCAAGCATATTATTTCGTTAGCTCATCATGCACGTAGCTCCCTGCATTTCTTTTTAGTCATACACATAAATCCAGCCACTTGGTCACAGCTGCCACAGTTCGGACTACACAGACACGACCTCTCGTTTAAGATACGATACACACCACAGTGATTCTCAAGCACTGGAAAGTCAAGCGGGTTTAGAGGATAATGAAAGCTAGGGCTGTACGCTTAGACAGGACCATGCAAATGTGGCGCATGAAGACCTGCCAGCCTTCAGATGCAGGAACAGACACTGCCTTCGGCTCAGCTGAACTCCTACGAACACCTTCACTTGTGTTCATTACTCCTTTGTGCTGCGTGCTCAAACACTGAGCGGCCACCAAGTGATCTGTACAGAACTCGAGTGCTATCTTTGGCTTGAAGGTTAATTAGTGAACAGGTTTTACAGCTGCATTTAGAAAGGGCTGGGACATTTGACCCTGCTTTATTAACGTCCCTTACTCCTGGGATGAAATGAAAGAGAGAGACTTGGCATGGCTGGAGTGTTAATTTTGCAGGAAAGGAAAAAATGTTTTTGAATACATGTTCAATGCACAATACCAACTGTATTATGCATAGTTCTTCTTGGCACTGAAAACTCTGCAAACTTGTGTATCATTAATTTAGAAATATTCTACATTTCCATTTTATGGAGCAATTAATGGAAAACAGCGATGGTATTCGAAAGTTCATGCCAAAAACATTTTACATGAAGTGGAAAAAAAACACCCACCCATCTAAACACAGCCTAAATAAAATCCTGGTAGTGCATGAAGGCCACATGTAACGCTAACACTCTGCAGGGCAACATTTCAATACTGCTGCACTAATACAGTCGAAAGGTTGGATAGAAGCCTTTTTTGAAGTGATTCAGTGTTACTCTTAGTGAATTAGTGGCTTTTAACAAACACCAGCAGATGAAATCACTACACATCAAAGGCGTTTGAATTGAAGCCTTGGCTGTCGTCAAAACTGTGACCTTTTCATTCACAGACCATTTTGGACATCATATAACAAGTCTTTCGTGGTGTTCAATAAGCTGCATTGCTGCATAATAAAGCTCTCCACAGAACAGTGGTTCTTTACTGTACGACTCAAGTCAAGCGTTGAATTGAAGGAAACTGCAACACGGGAGTCCTTATGCCTTCCTTTTTCATTTCCGTGCCTCCTCTTCACCCTGAATTAGACCCGATATGTATATAATTTATCTGTTCCGTGCAATCAAAACTAATCACAAAAAAAATGTTAATCAGCTACTAGGAAAAAGTCTTTGAAAGATGTTAAGGCGGAAGCTGGGCGACAGGCAGTAACTGATGCTCTCCTCCACCTCCTGAACACGACGCTGGAAGCGGCAGCGGTCTCGGGCATATTCCTCCCAGGGGCCGCGCCGCTCCTCGTCACTGCTGGCGTAGAACTCCTCCACCTCCTCGATGAACGTCACCTGCACACAAACATACAGCAACGAGGCTTAACATTTGTGTAACTGCAGGACAAACACATATGAAAATCATTTGTTACCCTGCTGCAGAATTTTATTTTTTTATAATAATAATAACAATAGTAATCAGCCCCTATGCCAAAATACCAAGTCTTAAAAAACATGTTGACTGTGTAACACTAGTTCCTTAACAAACTTATACAGCAGACAGATGAAATGCTTGAGGTCGACACAGTCACTATGCCACACCAAAAGTTTGTAACTCAATCACTACAGTAACTCAATCACACTGTACAACCGTGGTGAGCAGAAAAGCATGTCGGAACAGGAATCTGAGGCTATTGCAGGACTCGCCAAACTACCAGTGAAGACTCTTTCTTTTTTTCAAGCAATCTCTAGTTTGGCTCAGCCTGTGCCTACGATAGTCTCAGATTCCTGCTCTTGGCTGACAGGAATGCAACCTGATATGGTCTTCTGCTGTTGTAACCCGTCTACCTCACGGTTCGATGTTTTGCGTACATTGGGATGCTTTTCTGCTCATCACGGTTGTACAGAGTGATCGAGTTACTATAGCCACAAACCAATCTGGCCGTTTTCCTCTGACCTCTCATCAACATAGTGTTCCCACCAACAAAACTGGCGCTCGGTCAACATTTTTTCTTCAAACCATTCTGTGTAAACTAAAATTTCTGAAATACTCAAACCAACCCATCAAATACCAGCAACCATGCCATGGTCAAAGTCACAGAGATTACACTTTTTCTTCATTCTGATGTTTGATGCAAACAATACCTAAAGCTCTTGACCCGCATCAGAATGGCTTTTTTGTGCTTTGCACAGCTGCAACATGAATGGCTGATTAGATAACTGCATGTATGTGCAAGGGTACAGGTGTTCCTAATAAAATGGACAGTGAGTGTATATATCAAAGCTTTCAGCAAAGTTCAATCTCGCAGTCTCGATCGCCCGTTCATTAGCAAAAAATGAAAAACCAAGACAAGATTTTCTTACCCCACTTATCTGTAAAGAAATCTTGTTCACTGTTGCTAAGTAACATTTCATATTTCTCTAAAATGACCTGATCTCAAATCAAAAGAGAAGGTGTGCACATGACGGCGGATGGATGGGGGCTAGAACACTGCAGAGACATTACATTCTTCTACACTTACGGCTAACGTCTATGACTATCACCGAGTCAGAGACTGAAAATGGGCCAGAGTGATAATGAGTAATGGGCAGAGTGCTCGCTCGTGCCTCCCTGGAGAGAGGAAAATGGAAGTGTTGCATCAGAAGACGGGGGGGGGGGGGAAAAGGAGAACAGTCTGCTTGCAATGCTTTACATCATTTTCACATCATCTCACAGCTGAGCCTTAATAGTGATGATCTAAATCAAGGCTGTGAATATGGACACCAAGGCCAATAACCAAAAATGGGATGGCTAATCTGCCACGCAGCTAACAGACTACAGGAGAGATCACTGTACAGCTGTATTGGGTAAAATGGCAATATCTACAAAACTGCATTATAAACTCATAACCAACTTGCTAGTTAGCACTCCATAGGAAAATGTTCAGTACTAGAGTATGTATTGTATTACACAGACTAACGCTGTATACATCTTGACCTGAAGAAAATCTGCATGTTAAAATGAGTCTATATACACACAAACATTTTATTTTGTTTTGTGTTATCCAAGTGGTTGTAAAATATGACTCACTCATCACTTCCTTTTCTTCAAAGACACATTATCTACTCTGCATAACTATTATTTCAAATATACCATTTACACAAAGTACTCTTCAAAACCTTTGTAACAAGCACCTAATCACAAGAAAAGAAAATGGGACAAACTTTGACCTCATACCATGTTGGATAATATGGGAATTTCTTGGCCTGCAAAGTGATTGATGGAAATTCCAGACATCACACTAACCTTTTTCAGCCGGACAACTCCAGCACTTCCGAGAGTGGCTGCCTCTGAAAAGCCGCTGTCCATCCTCTCCTCTGCCTCCTCTTTCCTATAGAGCAGAGGCTCAACCGGTGTCTCTCTCTTACAGCGTTGCCTGGCTGGCTGCCGAGTCCTGATTGGCGCCTGAAAGTTCAGGGGACTGTACGGATCTGATGAGCAGCTGAAGGAGTTCCAAAGTCTCAAGCTCTCAGCCTCGTCCATCGATGAACAGCCATCTTCGCTGGACTCTATGTCTTTCTGGGTTGCTTCCAGAGTTGAAGGAGGGGATGATGGAGAGGAACACAAAAGGGAATCAGGCTTGACTGGGGATCCCACAGGGGATGAATTCACGGCGGATGCATCGAGTTTCCGAGATGTCCAGATAGGCGCTGTGAAGTTGCGAGGGTTATAGGGGTCCCTGGTTTGGCACAATGAATTCCACAATCTCTCACTCTCAGAGTCAAATTCATCAGAGTCTGAATCCTCTTTGTCCTCTTCATCCTCATCATCACTATCCTCTAGGTCCTCGGAGTCGGAACAGCTATCCAAGACGTCGCTGTCAAAGCCGTCGTCGTCGTCGCTGTCCTGGACACTGCCGTCTTCCATGTCTGACTCGTCGCTGCAGGGGCTGCCCATGATGTAAGCGATGGCCTTATTCTGACAGTGAGGCGTGGATTGAACTGGCAAAGCCTCGTGTACAAGTGCAGGCACAGTGTTTTGCACTTCCTCCTCCTCCTCCTTGTTCTCATCTTTGTTCTCAACCTTCTTGCAATGAGCACACCCAGTAGATTTGTCCTCTTCTCCTCCATGTCCATGATCGCCAGCCTGAGAAGCAGAACTGTCAAGGTCCAGCAATTCACAAACAGCGTTCATATTACACTGCCTTGCACTGGCACTTTCTTCCTCCAAACTAGAGTAGCCATTGTCCTGGTCCGGGGTCAGAAGTGCCACCACGCTGCAGGAGGCAGCAGCTCTGGTACCGACTTGATGCTCTACAACGCGGTGTTCATGAGCTGGTGGAAGGCAGTCTGAGTTTGGGAGGAATTCCAGCCTGGCCGTGTGAAGGCTTGTATGGTCAGCTGACTCTCTGAAGCCTGAAGGTCCAGCACATTCGCTGCATGTCCATTCAGCCTTGCTGCTGTGTCCCAACGGTTCTACCGGCTTATCAACTGCTGACCTCTGGCAATACGGCTCACAATGACCACTACTGTGGTGCTCACCACAATGCTGGGACGTTGTTTCACCATCAGCAGAGGTTCTAGTCTGGTACAAAACAGGCAGAGCATTTTCAGAGTCATCAGACCTCCAAAGTTCCTGCCACCACCAGGTGTTAGTGGAGCTCGATGTCGAACTTGGGGACAAAACACCCAACTTGGGCTGCACGGGCTCAGAGTTCTTCGCTTCTTTTGGTGCCAGAACCTGGTTGAGAAACTTTCTAGTCATCGTAAGGTAGCTGTATTCGACTGGGGCTGTTTGTTTAGCCTTAAAATCCGTATTCACGGCGTCCTGAATCCCTGATTCCCTCAGAGAATCAGCGGTCAGCCAGCTCAGAGTTTCTGCGTCCCCGGAAGTGAGAAAGCCGCCGTTTTCATGTTGACAGTGAACATAAGCTATACGCAGGTGAGAGGAACTCTGGCCGGAAGGCGCGAAGTTAGCAACACCTGCCATTAGCTGATTTCCAAAGTCAATGTTGGATTTTCCTGCTTTGCTGGACCAAGTCTGATATCTTCCAGGCAGATATTTCTGTAGAAGCGACCACGCGGGCCTGGACACTGCTGACAGCATGCTAATCCAGGAGCTAGCCGAGCTGTCGTTCCCCACCTCAAGGCTAGCAGTGCTGGTGGGCCCTGAAGCCCTCTTAGAGAAGGGTTCCTCGGAGCTCATACTTCTATACATTGCTATATATTAATTCCAAAATATTTAATATGGTTATGAAAGTTCAAGCACAGAATGGAAAAAAAAAAAAAAAAAAAAAAACCAGTCGGCAGGGCAACAACTGATATGACCGGTAACTTCTTAGCTAGTACGTTATTATCAAGTTTTTTTCCCTCTTTTGACAAGCCCAGCTTAATACTTAACTGTTAACTGAAAATGTAAATTAAGACCGAGGTTAACTAGTTAAGTTGCCTAAAATTCCTGTAGTTGGAGTAAGTTAGGGCGCCAGCTGGAGAACATTAGCTTTAGCTAGCAAGTGAAAACCCTTACAATTTCATGTGCTGCTAAATATTAGCTACTGAAGTACAATGAAAGTCAACAACAAAGTGTCGCAGTTCAGAATACTGTCCTTGTTTAATATTGTCAAATCCCGAAAGTGTCCATAGTGTTTAAACGGCAAGGCCATGTTGCCGGTTAGCTCTCCATGCGACCCAGCAGTGCAGGCAGTCGGCGCCCATGTTGTCCCCGGCACTCGCCATGTTCATATTCACAGCAGCTGTATACTGAGGATTCATTAGACTCGCACACTTACAGAGAACGGGAGAGACGAGAGAGGACGATGTCGTGATGAAGATCGAGCTGACAAATTCCACACTTCCCAAATCGGACGTCGATAAACAAGCCATTTTGCGTTTTGAAGTCGATACTGAAGCTAGATGTGTCGCTGCTGTAGGTCCTCCTCTTCCGATAAGAGCGATGAACACGAAGGAACCGAGCTGTCGCCTTAACAAGCGTTTACTTTCAAATCGACCAAATGTCTCGTTCAAAGGAAAACAACAAAGCAGCTAAAATATGCTTTGAATCCCTTTGAAACTGTTGTTATTCACCAATAGAGTCAGCCGTGCTTTCTGCTGTTCCTCCTTTTCCTTCCCTTCCTGAACGCTGGCAGAGAAAAGCCCAGAGCAAACAAGGAGAGATTTCATCAGAAACGCTAAGGGACCGTCAATAAACTCCGTGCTAACGAAGGCAAAGTTAGGGATCGTCGAAGAAGTTCGGTGGCACGTGGGCTGTACATGTTACGCAACAAACTATTGGTGAGTAGCACGCATATCACATGTGCTGTCCTGTGGTCGTGCTCAAAAACAATCTTCAGCTCCAAATGACAAGATTATTACACTATGACTAAAAGTATGTGGACACCTATTCACACAAATAAGTGCTTTTTTAACATCCCATTCCACCTTTGCTTTTATAATAAAATCCATTCTTCTGAGTACTTTTCACTAGATGTTGCAGCCAGGCTGTGGGGATTTGTCCATTCAGCCACAAGAGTGTTAGTTAGATCAGGCACTGATGTCGGGTGAGGAGGTTTGGGGTGCAGTTCATACCAAAAGCGTTCAGTAGTGTTGAGGTCACGGCTCAGTGCAGGCCACTCGAGTCCTTCTACACCAACTTTGTGCTCAGAAGGACATGTTTGGGTCGCTTAGTTCTAGGAATGTTAAATTGTAACGCTACAGCATACAAAAGCATCCTAGACAATTTGAGTGCTTCAATCTTTTTTCCATAAAGTTTTGGCCATATATAGTGTATTAAGACTGCATAGTTTAGCAATAAAAGCAGACCCTGAACCTGTGTGCTGCTGAAACTGTCAGAGACGCTGTTATAGAAAATGAAACAAACCTACTGAACAATTCCACAGAGGATTCAACAGCACTGTGGTATAAGTAAGAAATAAAACACAATGGAACATGGAGTGATGTGGTTAGGGCGGTTAACATGAGTCGATCATTTTCTGGTACACTGTAAGCATAGCAATGTGTAGTCATGTGTAGTGTAGTAGACAAAGTGTGTGTATTGCAAAATAAATTTCTATAGTTTTACTTTTTTACACTTCCTTACTTTTTCCATGCTATAAGTTTAATCCTCCATTTTTTGAAATTTGGGTTCTCAAACTTGTTAGCCAGCACCAGCAAAAACACTGATTCCTCTTGTTTCTTCTTCCTCGACTTTCTTTCTTCTTTGTCATCCTTCTGATGTTTCCTACCAGATTCACGCTACCACTTGTAAAAATGTGAAATGCGGAAGGCACTCTCTGGAGGTTTGTCCAATCTGAGCTACTATAACGGCACAACATGGCGGCTCCGTGGAAGTGGACCCTCTCCCTATAAAGGGCTCATTCTTAGCTCATGAAAATACAAGGATTTGTAGTTACAGGTAATTCTACACTAATGAAACATTATTATAATATAACTATATAAATGGAATATTATATTCCATTTCTACTAATAGATCCCCCTAAATCCTACATAGTGGAACTTTAAATAACACATTTCCTTTTATCTGTAGATTATTGTATAAACCACACTGATCAGGTTTAACTTGGGTCATTAATCATTGTCAAAGGAACCATTGCTTCATAACAGATGCCCTCAAATGAAGAACCAGTGAGCATGTTCTCAGCTGGGAGAGAACCGTCATGTCCTCTTTACCCCAGTAGCTCTTTTATGAAAAATGTAAGATTGGAGTGGAATATGAACTACTCAACTCCTTTAAACACTTTTCTTACGAGTTCATAAATGTACCCTTTATATTGTTATGCAATACATGAAATATGGCTGAAATGGTATGAAAAGTTTATGGTTTTCTTCACTTTTGCACTCATCAAAAAGTCCAGATTCAATGACACTTTCCTCTTTCTGTGTAGCATTTTAAAAATCTTGTAGCATATTCTTCCTAAAACAGACTACATGACAGGTTTTTGTTAATTCTGTCCTTATGCATCCTTGTAACATTATAATTAAAGTGATAACTAGTTCAGATTTCCTTAAATCCTAACATCTTGAACAGTAATTCTTGTAGGAAGGAGCCTTTTGTTTGGATAATTACCAGCTTTGTCATTCATCATTACTCCTCTCAGGGCAGTATTAACATTAAAGACTATAATCAACACGGTGACAAACACTGATTACACAGAGAGAGCCAGACGTGTGAAAACACACAAGCCTGATGTAATTCTGAACACTGCGGGATGTTAACAAATCTGGGTGTGAGCTACAATCCATCAGCAATTAATAAAGGCATGTACTCAAGGTCTGCTTTATTAGAAAAACCTGTAAAAACTGCTTGTTCACGCAAATATCAAATCATTTGGCAGCAATGCAATGCATAAGCATGCAGATCAAAAGCTTCAGGTAGATTTTACGTCCAACATCAGATTGGGGAAAATGGGACCTCTGACTTTGGAGTGGTTTGAGAGCACATCATGGTTATTATTTAGTTACAGTAGCCTTCGTGTCAGCTCGAACTAGTCTGGCCATTCTGCTCCATCCTCTCTCAACAAGGTGTTTCCACTGCTGCTCACAGGATGGGTTTGTTTGGGGTTTTTTTTTTTTGGCACCATTCTGTGTAAACTTTAGAGACTGTTGTGTGAGAAAATCCCAGATGATCAGCATTTTACATGTTACAGAGATTTTTCCCACATTCTGATGTTTGATGTGAACATCAACTGAAGCTTTTGACCTGCATCTGCATGATTTCATGCTTTGCTCTGCTGTCACATGATTGGCTGATTGAAAAATGGCCCGAATGTGCAGGTGTGGCCAGTGAGTGTAGTTAAGCATTAAATGAGCTAAATGAGGACATTCCATCTGTGTGAATGAAACCTGATCTTCTTCGACATACAGCAGTCCCCCTTTCAAAGGTTAACAAATATGCAATGTGCTAACATTATGAGCAGAGCAAATTAGCCAACACTAAGCAGATTCACATCCTCATAGACATAGATATGACCAGTCTTTTTTTCCATTTTGAATTCAAGTTCATTTTATTATTTAGTGCAAATAAAAAAAAAAAATTAAAAAAAGAGGCATAGTCTAAAAGGAACATAGTTATGTCAGGAAATCAAAACAGTTGTGACAAAACCATAAAGCACAGACAAAATTATATTCTTAATATGTACAGCACACTAAAAGCCTTTTCATTCTGAACTTACATTCTTTCCTATTTTCTCTTGCACAAATGGGCTGCGGTCATTCAAAGTGAACTAATTTGGGTTTGTCGGAGTCCTTTGCAAATCTTCTGCATAATCATAGCAAGTCTGAGCCTTCCAAAAGTCTCTCTTATAAGAGCACACAAACAGCAACTCACCAGCAATAATACTAACACTCAAAAATAAGTTGATTAACTTCAATTTTAAATAAGACACATTAGTGACAGAATAGCATAATTCTCAGACAACAGCATGAGAGAGACAGCTGGCATCTCATGGCTGGACTTAATTTGTTGTTTAGAAGGTTCCCTTTGGCTCCAGGCAGGCTACAATGTGGTTCATTTTAGGTGCTAACCATATCAGAACTGCATGTTATACACACACCTGTAAATAAACATATGGGTCATTTACATATATACTGTTCAATCAACATCTAAAACAGGTGAATTTCAAGCAGCCAGTTTCCTTCATCAAACTTCTTTTTCCATCAAATGCGATAGTTTCCTTTACAACAGTGGGGTAAATAGTGAAGTAACAGAAAGGGAAAGTATGTGTAGAGGTGTACAAGAAGAAAAAAGAAAACCGTCTTGAACACAGGCTCAGTGAATCATTTGCATGCATCTACTTTTGAAAGAAAAAAAAAAAAAAAAAACCACCACAGATTAAAGCTTCAAGATTAGATTTAGTTCCCAACATTTGAATGATGCAAACAATTTCAAAAGAATAAGGACTCAATATTAACAGTAATAGTAACAATACTTCTGTGTTAAGGTTCATCATTGCTTCCTTTTCCTCAAATAAATAAACTATTCAATTTAAGGAAACCAAGTGATCCCAGAAATGTAAGCACAACATACTTCATAGCAAAGGCCAAAAGTGCAACATTTATCCAGTAGCAAATTTCACAGCATGCACAGGAACCATTCATCTGCACATTCTCACTGGAGAGACTGGTGCTAGGTTGAGATAATGCGTCCAAAGTGAAACTTAGGCTCCTATCGTCACATTTCAACCTTCACGCTTCATTTCAAGGCAAGCGATTTTAACAGCACCTGTAAATAAGGTCTTTATTGGGTTGTGTGCTATGGGTTTAGGCGATATATTAGAAGTATGTCACGGTCACATCGCGAAACGCACACATCCGTGGTCTATAAAGTGCCAATGTGATTAAAACAATGAGGTGGCTATTGAAAGCTAAAGGATTCATTGGTTTATAGATATGGTGATGAATAAAAACAATTCTAGAATTCACCTGGAAGACCAGAATGTTTTATAGCATGTGTATATTACTGTACAATCAAAGAATGTCATCAGATTACTTTTACGGTTCTTTTGTTGAATATTAACCTGGATTTGTGTCCATATCGCTCAGCCATAGAATGTAAAATTAATTAACAGTGCTGGTAAAAAAAAAAAAGGAGCCATTCAATTCATTCTTGCTTATATATGAGAAGGCATGTTAAAGTCAGTAGATGGTTCGTAGTACGACGTGAAGTGTAACGTATATGTGAAATTTGGGCTTCAACCTACACAAGTCCCACCATGTACAGATTAAAAAAAAATAAATAATAAAAAAAAATAATAATTTTTTTAAAAAAAAGCTTTTTTTTTTTTTTTTTTTTTTTTAAACTCCCTGCATCCTGGATCTGGTGCTTGTTTAAAAAAAAAGAAAAAAAAAAGAAGTGAATAATACACAAAAGTTTATCATCAAGCTATTTTTTCATTCATACTACAGAGGTTGTAAGACAACTGGACTGAGTTAGACCTTGCATGACTACACACAAGTTTGCAATGCCACAGAATCTCAAGTGTTTTAGTTTTTCAAGATATGATAGATCCCTGCCACCTGCAATGTGAATCTAATCGCTTTATAACTCTCCATAACTCCCTTTTTATTTACTAGGTAAAATCTGTAATAATCTAAATCACAGAGACATAAATGTCACAACAAAAGCTAGCTCCAAATCGAGCCAAAATAAAAGAACATCTTAAAAAGAAATAAGTTAACATTTCACTTCCTCTCTCTTAACAGGAAATTGTGAGGCTGTACAACGGACGAAGTTTTCAGGTCCTTCTGGAACGCGTTCGCCATGTCCTATTCTCACGGTCCATGTAGAGGGTAAAAAAAAACCCAACACAACTAGCACATGTAGTGATGGCTCTCCATCACAGAGTCTACAAGTCTCCAGGGCAGGAGAATCAGCAACTAACGCCCCCACTGTGGGGAATGTAATGTAAAGACACAATGTAAAGACGGACACAGCTACACGCTCCTCAGCAGGCTTCAGTTCCTTCAACAGGGACACACCAAATTACACCTGCTGATCAGAACGCAGCGATCAGTTCATCACCCAGTGTCTGTCTTTACAAATGCGCGTTTCTGTTAGCGGCTGGCATCGGAGCTGCCTGTGCTCAGCTGGTGCCAGTCCACCCAGTGCTGACCAGGTGTTAGATTATTTAAGGGAATGATGGCCTCGCCCAGCAGTGTGTTTTCCCAGAACGCCCCGTCGCCTAGCACTCGAAGATGGATCGACCTCTGGCTCAGGTCCCCACGTGGTATCCCATCATACACCAGCTATAGGGTGAGAAAACCAACGCAGACATCATACAAAAAGGTTTTAGAATCTGAATAGTTACAGCAAAATATATACACATTTGGCTTCACAATTATCGGCACCCTTGAAGAACATGGGCAAAATTGTTTTGTATAAATTAATTGTTATCCTTATTGCAGTCTCACTAAGTGGCAGGGGATTTTACACTAAAACATGGCTCTCTCTACCAGGTGGATAACACCTGGACATTGATAAATTTAATGATGAACAATAGCGTCAAGGTCATATCATCATTCCCCAGATTTAAACCCTACTGAACATCTGGTCTGCACTTGACGTGAAGGGAGCTTATATACACACAGAACACTGAGGTTTTTCCTTAGCTGCAATGTGACGTAACAAGACCAGAATTTTGAAAACTGTGGCTTCCTGTGTTTCAGAGGAAGCACATGTGTTCAACTCCCAATGTTGGCCGTTATATGATGGTGAGAACTACCGAGAGGGAAATAGCAAATTAATTAATTGGGAGAAAATGTGGGTAAAAACCAAAAAATAGAATATAGTAAAACGATACCGTGCTCTGGTGTGTTTCAAGAGAATTTTTGTTGCCCTTTCTCTAGAAAAAGGTGCAATTAATTCTGGTTTCAAAATGCAGTAAATTCCTCTGTTGACCATTCCAAAGGAAGAATAAAGTGAGCTCTTATGACTTTTATATAGTGTTTACCATTTCATTATACGTGGGGTTAC
>JAQQZX010000016.1:11593001-11622194 GCA_030068355.1 Notoglanidium maculatum | reverse complement strand
GTCACCAATCATCCTTTTTTTTTTTTTTTTTTTTTTTTTTTTTTTAAATTGTTATCCTTATTGCAGTTTCAGATCGATGGTTAAGTGGCAGGGTATTTTACAGCAAAACATGGCTTTCTCTACCAGGTGGTTAAGACTTGGCCATTGATAAATGCTTCCAAAATCCAAAATGCCTCCAAAAAAGGCATCTACATGTGCAAAAGAAGACTCAATAAGGAAACTTGAACTGCTGATCCATTACTCTGGCCGTCATCAATCAGAGCTATGCCAACCCATCATGGGCAGCTCTGAGCTCGTGTATGCAGAACAGGGAAGTTCTTTCCACAGCTGAAGTGACGTAACATGACCAGCATTTTGAAAACTGTGGCTTCCTGTATCTCAGAGGAAGCACATGTCTTCACTCTCAATGTTGGCTGTCATATGATGGAGAGAATTAGCGAGTGTGAAATGGCAAATGACAAAATTGGGAGAAAATGTGGGTAAAAAACTAAAAATAGAATATAATAAATTGACACAGCACTCGGTTATGTTTCAATACATTTTTGTTGCCCTATCTCTAGAAAAAGGTGCAATTAATTCTGGTTTCAAAATGCAGTAAATGCCTCCGTCGACCATTCCAGAGGAAGAATAACGTGTTATCTTATGACATTTATATAGTGCTTACCATTTCATTATACGTGGGGTTGCATGTGCGGCGAGCTGCCTTTGTCTTCCTCTTGCTCGTTTTCTGGGGATCAGGAAGCAGGTACAGTTTGACGTATGGATCAGGATCAGTGCCGTCCTGCAAGGGTTGCTGTTGAAAAATACACGATAGTTATGCCACATTCCTTCTCTTAACGCAGTGTATAATGGAAAAGCCACCAATGGCAAAAGACTCACCAGGCATCGTATGTGCATCACCATAATGAAAAGCTTGTTGCTCTTATAGGAAATGGACAATTTCACTTCACCAGCCACTTTACCAGGCACAGGAGTCCAAGAACCCTCTGTAACAGTGGAAGAATTTGCTTATCACAGTGTGTGAATTTGTACACTCACACACACACACACACACACACACACACACACACACACACACACACACACACACAAAAAAAAAACCTGTTTGGTGGAATTTTAGACATGTATTGTGTAGCACTGTATATGTGCAAGAGAGAAGCACATGTTTATGATTTATTATTTAAGCTGAATAATCTGAATCTGCCAATAAGTATCTATAATTCATTTTGTTATTAGATGAAAAGAGAGATTTACAAAACTCACATTAATTAAACATTAAAAATGAGTCGTGGAGTCAGCCTTGTCTGAATGGCGTTCACCTCTGACCTGTTTGCTGTCCATATTAATGTTTAACTAGCTGTATTGACTTTCTGGAGAATAAGGAAGCAAAGTGCTTATAAACTGTGACAACTCACTCTACATGATTACAAATTTCCACTCCCAAATGTGCTGGTTGATTTCAAGCTCTTTGGAAACTACTGATAAGCCCCTAACACACCATTGGCTTGTTTCTGGTCACCGCTGTCCCACATGCACTCATATAATTTAAGCTTTATGACTCAGTTATCCACATGATGATGGTGGATGAACCCTGATGTATGTGATGCCCACATACTTGATGAATCACCATCATTCAGCTTCTAAAATGAAACACCATGTACATGTAAGAACAGTCACCTGTTGCTTTGTTACCCAGTGAGTTTACAGCTGTTCCTACTGGCCGCTCGTCTCTTGGTAATGGGTGGAAGAAGGTGTAGACTAGGTCACACTGCAAAGAACGAGACAGAAACTAAGAATCAACTCCCAAACAAACAGCTTAGCTAGAGATTTACATGCAGCCAAAATAAATTGGCAAGCTAAGTCAAACAGCATTCCTTTTAGACACTCCCTAAAGGAGACCCAGTGGTGGAACTGTTCTCAGAGCTAACTAGGAGGGGCAGATACACTGTCTATCTAAAGCGCCAGGTTTTTTTTTTTCTTTCTTAGAAACGTGAGACTGATTTCCAGGAAGCAACGCTGTCAAACCAAAACATAAGAACACAAGTCATTTAGGAGTGTCACAACAGCCACGTGAGGAATCCCTGCTGCTTGAGCAGTATGGGGCAAACGTCATCCTGATTTAGAGCAGTGTTTTTTTTTGTTTTTTTTTAAGCCAAGTTAGGGGAAAGGTGGGTGCTATATTTAACCAAGTATAAATATACCAATCGGCAGAATTTAAACTGTTGTGTGAGATACAGGACAAAACAATCCTGTTTTTCATGAGCGTATTCCCCGTCGAAACACTAGGCCTAGAAATGGACAGTGTGTGCTGGAAATAACAGGAATGACAGGCGGAAAGTACCTGAGCAACCTCAGCGGCTGAGTGGATGAGATGCCACACATATGCATTCAGCTCGTCTTTCCTACGGTCAGCCATGGCTTCTCCACGTGAACGGCCAATCACAAAACGGCTAGGGAAGCTGCAGAACAGCAAAGTGAGAGATGGATAGAACTATTTTAACATGAGCTTAAGTGTAACACTGCAGTGAGGAGCTACTTGTAGTGCAAGGAACACCGCTAAAGCATTCGCCTTTTTTTTTTTTAGTTTATCTGCTCATTCACTGATAAAATACAGGAACAGATACAAGAATTTCCATTGAGTTCAGCAAAATGTTTACTTCTTTATAGGTTCTGAAAGACACAGGATGATTTTCCCACAGCACTTGACAAAATTGCCCAAGAACCAAAAGCAGAACAAACAGTAAGTGGGGTTTGAAAGATAGGCGGAACTGTGACAATGATAATTACTGCACAACGCCAACGTTAAGTTATTGCTTTGAATAAGCTATATAGTATACATCAAGCTATGAATAACACTGTTCCTTTGTCCAAAAACATTACTAATGGAAAGGCTTTTAAAAGCCATCAACTATAAAAATAGTAGTCTCTTGTTGACCCAGAAAAAAACCCAAAAAAAAACAAATGAACAAACCAAATTTGTTAGTGTCGTTGCTTTGACAACGCACATCCGTTACTTTGGGGTAGGAGCTTCTGAAGGAACACTGAAGGAAGGTGTGCATTTGTTTTGTCGTCAAGTTCAAATATCAACAATCTTTTTCCAGAATTGATGACTCCTCCTTTAAATGTAACCTGCTCCATTCATATATTTCTCAATTGTGCAAAGCATCTTGATGCTGTGTGAACTGACACAGTATAGAGAAATTGCATCCAATTTCAGTACAATGGCATTAACAGGAAGTGCAGTGGCTCTCTGTAGATGGACGCTATAAAAGTTATTTCTCAGTCAAAAGTTATTTCCTGGTCCTTTTAAGAGACCTTTCTAGTGTACCTGGGTAGTTTAGAAGAAGGGAAGATGAGGCGCAATTTGCTGTGTAACTCATGGAATTCCTCAAAACTCCTCTGAACCAGCGTCGCCCCCTGCTGGCCCTCACGCTCCACTTTCACCACATATGTCTTAACAAGAGGGAGAAATTTACATTAGAGACTTCATAACTGAAAACATGTTTACTACAAAAGTAGAACTATGAGCATGTCAGTGGTTCATGTTTCCTCATGATGTCTGAGCTGTATTTATGGGGGACTTACATAGCCCTTGTTGGGGCTGTAGGTTTTAACGTGGCGGCACACAAACAGGCTGCGAATGAGGCCGTCGCTTTTCAGTGTGTAGACTCGCGGTGCAAAGGACAAAACGGGTCGCTCCTCGGATGAGGCAAACTTCATCTGTGCAAGGTTATGAATGAAGAAGTTGAGTTTTGTGGCCACGCTGCCCAGACTGGACTCGATCAACCTGGCAAGATGAGAAGTGTTAGAGTCAAGGAATTACATACATGTTATGATATACACTAAAAATAAAAAAATCAAGACAAATTGAAGATTGCATATTACAACCCCTGTGCTCATTCCAGAAGCTACTATCTGGATAGACTGCATATTTGCATTGCGTTTGCACAGTGCTAATAAAAGACTGTCAAAGTTTGAAAGCAGCATTGCATGTATCAATATTGCATCGGTGATACGAGATAAATAAATTAAGACTAAAAGTTACAATTTCAATCTGTCTTCAGCTTGAACACAGATGCTGAACATTTTTGGTATTTTTTTCCGGTTTATCAACAATGGGTAACAAAAATGGCATTATTTCTCTCCTTTAAGTGGAAACTATTGTGCAAAGTGCAAAATAAAAAGTGTATAATAAAATAATTACATCTATTTATTGCACAAACACTTTGTATTGTGAAGTCAAAGTGAGTTTAGGCAAGGATCCAGTGTTTACTGGAATATTAGATCTGCCAAATTCACCTCATCCTCACATAGGCATGAATTTTTATTCCACAGAGAGGCTCAGTCCCATATGGATTCCTATTCATGAAATATGCGCTCTATCTAGGGGATAAATGTGGCCTTGTTCATCCTACATTCACCATATGCAATGAATGCCATTTGAGATTTAAAAACAAAAAAATAACAAAAAAAAAAAAAAAGCAGTTTAATTGTTATGAAGGAAAAAGTATATTTCTGTCTATACCAATTTTCTCTAATAAATGTATTTTATGGCTCTTGGAAATGAAACAGAGCCTCCACTGTTCAACACGTTACATAAAAGTTTAGTCTGGGATGTTCATTGCGTTTTAAAAATGAAATACTGACTCTGTTTTTCCTCTTGACTTACAGTCACGTAATTCGAGCAGACACATCCATCTTATATATATATATATATATATACACACACACACACATTCACCCCATTAAATTTTTCCCAACTGAAATGGAATTAATTGGGATTATACATCATGAATTTACAAAAAAAAGTGGCATTAAAAAGGAAAAGTTGTAATTGTTGCTGTGAAACCCCTAAATTAGTTCTTAAATCAGACATGGCTACAACATCCAATTTTTTTTTTATTTTGCTAAATTGGCATACCATGTCATTTGCAGTTTGTCAGTAGCTGAGTTTCTAGTCCTGAGTATGTTGCTCTATTATGCCCCCTAGTGGAATAAAAGAACGCTCTTCTTCAAATCTTTCAATTCAATCATGATTATAAAGACAATTTTAATTTGGAACATTGATTTTAAATTCATTTAATGGGCCGTATCAACATGTTTATCGCGCTGGTCTTGGCCCTCAGGCTTTATTTTTGACACCCCTGGTGTAACTACAGAAGGAAATTCTGAAATGCCCCTCCTGAGCATGACAAATTCTTTTGTTTTTTCCAACCTAGTGAAGTACATGGTGGCATCCGCCTCGGACTCGTGTGGTCTCAGGGCGTCATAAACATACTTTAAATCCTCTTGATCTGACAGCTCTGGAATGCCACACGACAGCATCTGTACGCACACACACACAAACATTTAACAATGTAATAAATAAAAAAGGTATGAACATTACAAGAAATGCAAATAACTTTGGGGAAAGTTAAGAAAATTAGTGTCAAACTATCTGTATCTGATTTTTAGCTCACCAAACCCAGCAGGTTGAGGAACAGATGTGCGTGTTTCCTGATGAGGTTGTACGCCTCACAACACAAGTCCACAAAGTCATGAAAGCGACTCGAAGGCTTGTCGCCCCCGTTAATCACGTAAGCCATGTCAGACGTAAAAACAAAAGGAGCCCGGTCCCTGAACAACACAAAGAGTAAAGCATCTTCCACCAGACCATAAAAACACATCAGTCTTTCATCTCAGAGGAAACAGTAGATTGATGTGGATGGCTGTAAACATAGTGTTTGTCAGTCCTGTGTAAAGTGGTGTAATCAGATTTTTCCCTCCTCATTCCTCATCTCACCGTTTGATGTTGCCAAACATCTGCGCGTGGCCCAGGAATTTGCCGAAGTCAATGTGGAACATGTGGCCACTGCTCTTCAGCATGATGTTGTCGTTGTGGCGATCACAGATGCCCAGGATGTAGGTGGCCACACAGCAGCCTGCACAGGAGTAGATGAAGTTCTCTACTGCCTGCAGAAAAATAATGACAGTCACTTGGGTGAAGGCGTGCTGAACACGGACATGCCAGACCTGAACAGATGAAATAAATGTGAAATTTGTTCTGCTTTTAACAGCAACGTTGTATATTTATTCAACATCTCTGTATATGGATGACTGACAGCTCTGTATCCATGCAGTGAGAAACTATCCTGCCTGTAGGCATTTGGTTAATGAGTGCAGTAAATCTTTGGTGTCAAAAAAATGTGAATCATATTTGTGCGGAATGTGCTTTAATGATTTATGCCTCTCTTTACTTCACTTGCACTTATCACACTCCGCTCCCTCAAGATACAAGGAAGCCATGCATCATAACATTTTCTCTATCCAGAGTTCCTCCACCCAAGTGTTCCCAAACAGCTTTTGTGCCTTGCATAAGTATTTGTCCCCCTTGAACTGTAGCATCACTCATCTTGCATGGACTTAAAGGTGACGTATTATACCACTTTCCACAGGCTGACACAGATCCCTGAGATCTTAATGAAATGTCTGTGACATGCTTTGGTCAAAATACCACAAGGATAAAGCACCACAGCAGCCTCTTACCCTGTCTAAACAGCCCTGTTCAGAATGGCCGGCTTGAGTGTCTGTTCCAATAAACAATAAGAAGTCATTGCTCACCACACCCCTCCCTACTCTTCCACTGGCCAATCAATATTCCTCATGAATATTACTGACTTTTCCCCTGCCTCTAATGCCATGAGTGGAGATACTTGGATATGGGGCGGTAGAATTCCAATGAGCTCCCTGTATGCAATTAAAGTGTCACCTGATTTCACTATAAACATACCTGCTCCTGGAAGGCCCCAGAGTTCGTTAGAGAATATATAACAAATGGCATCGTAAGACCCAAAAGCTAAAAAAAAGTTGGTGTTTTTGATGCTGTAATAACGCCTCCCTAAGAGATTTTTCTTAATAGTATTCTTAGAGTGATTTTTGTACTAGCTTGAGGATGTTTTTGTTGAGACTACAAAGCCCTTCTGTACGTTGCTCTGAGTAAGAGCAACTGCTAAATGCTAAAAAATTTAAATTTCTACAAAGATTAAAATTCAGGTTTCTCACTTTCTCATACTCATCCTCAGTGGGGTTGTGTTTCTGCAGCCAGTCAGCCAGCGGGCGGTCCTTGAAGGACCCGGTGACCCCATGCTCTACTTGGATCTTCCTCAAGGTCTCAGAATTCGGGATCATCTCCACCATGCCTGGGATAAAGAAATAACATTTAGACAGACTTCACAAACTGTTCAGACAACGCCTAGCACTACTCAATTTACTGATTGTGCAACATCCTGATTAAGCTGAAACCTAAAGCATACATATGCACTGAAGAACAAAATCAGCCTTCATCTCACAGACACACCTCGGCTCCGGCCAGTGGAGAAGCAGCGGAAGATGACCATCCTCATGTCCAAGCCTTCCTGGATCCAGATTTTGTTCATGATGCGAATGATCTGCAGGGTGAGCATGTCCTGACGCAGGTCATCTCCTGACTAAACATGTTTAAGTGTCAGCTACAAATCCTCACACCTTTACACAGCTAACAGATTTAGCAAATGAGTAAGCACCTTAAAGATGACGTTGATGTTGTCTCCCAGAGGGTCCATGTTCTGGAACGAGAGCTTGAGTGGCACGGCATTGGAGTTGAAATAGGAGCAGGACTAGAGGGAATGAAGGAGAGGAAGAGGGGGGGAAAAGATAAAGCATGAGAGAAAAGATTTGTGTTTTATTGGTGTTGAGTCCAGAAGGAGTGCTGGACAACACAGAGGGACAGAGAAACCTCACAAAACACCAAGGTTCTTTGTTTATCAAATGCATGATGTTTTGGCACAATATTTCAATACAATAACTACGGCATTTTGAGAATCGTCACTGACAGCCTGGAGAATGAAATCATTAAATTAAATTCGAATATTTTCCTAACCGCATGCCCTGCTTCGTTTTGTTTCTTACATTTTGCTCATGTTAAGGAGTTAAAATACAGTGTAAAAACAGTGCTTTTAAAGATCAAATTAAAGACTGTGTACACATTGCACATATGTGCATGTACCTGAATGTTAATGCCCTTGACAAGCAGGCCAGGGTTAAGGGGAAGGCGGCAGCTACTGTTTATGGAGAAGAACTGCTTGACTTCATCCAGTCCCTCTCTCAGAAGAGCCTAGTATGAAACACACAGGAATAACACTTACCATCCAACTTTAGAGTAAGCAAATTAAACAGGCTCAGGGTTCAATGACCAGTACAGGAGACACAGCTTGATGAACATGATGTAAATGAGGAGAAGGCTCTGACCTGTCTTGATGATGGCGAGGCGTCTCGGACACGCTGTGCAATTTTAGCCAGGATGCTGATGAGCCAGCACTGGCGGTCAAACTCTTCACGGAGGCCTCGGCCTGAGCAGCAGAGCAACGCGGCCAGCAGGTGCTGATAGCGCACGCTGAACAGTGAGTCCTGCAATGTGTCCTTCAGCAACCTGTGCAATATAATTCAGTATTATGATCAGTTTTAAAACCGGCATTACACAACACAGCAGTGTACAAGACACTATACAGCTATAACAATCTACAGTTGTGTTTATATACAGACGTTTACATATAGTCATCGTGGACAAGATGATGATGTTGGGTTTTCATTGATTTCGTTGAACTGTTCTTTTTCTGGGGAAGAATGATTGTACAGCATACATCTTTAGTGAAAAAACAAGTATTTGCTGCACAAGTTTTAAATTATTTAGGGTTTATGAAATCAACACAGGCGTAAATTATACATACAGGGCCAAAAATACACATACGCCCAATTAGATTATTAATTCAGTGGTGCTGAAAGTTTCTAAATGTCTTATCTTGCCAAGGCCAAGGCCTTAACTTCCTGTTGCTGATCATTGCTGACTACAGCTGGTAGTCTCTTTATGCACAACAGAAGTACAAGTTAATAGAAGGTGTAGCAACTTTGACTGGACACCTCTGTCTGGTAAAAGACCAAAACGGTCACCCTCAGATGAGAGGAAATTGGTTTTGATTGTAAGGAACAAACCAGGAACCATCAAGGCATGCCATGAACTGGAAACTGCTAAAACAAAGTATACATTCTAGCGAGTGTTACATCACTATGAACTGAGAAGCTGCTGACCAAGAAAGAAGCCCCTGCTTCAAAATCGACACCATCAAGCTTGACTGAAGTTTGCAGTTGACCACATGGACAAAGAAAAAGCTTTCTGGAGGAAAGGTTTATGGTCAGATGAGATGATGATTCAGTTGTTTGGCCACACCGACCAGAGGTACAGAGGAACACTATAGCAACTGTTAAGTGTGGTGATGGTAGCATCATGCTCTGGGACTGTTTTGCTGCCAGTGGAACTGGTGCACTGCCCAAAGTGAATGGAATGATGAAGGAGAACTACCTTAGATTTTTCAGCACAATCTCAAATCATTAGAAACAAGGACGCGGGTGTTCCAACAGGACAAATACTCCAATTACACAGATTAAAACAAGTCCTGATGTCAACATTATCGAAAATATGTGAACTGTGCTTAAAAGTCAGGTCTGTGCCAGGAAAGTCTACCAATTCTGCCAAGAAGTGTGGTTAAATATCCAACCAGAATTCAGCCAGAAGCCTGTTGATTCCTACCAAATGTGTCTGGTCAAGGTGAAACTTTGAGACATTTAACCAAATATAAGGTGCATGAATATTTTTGATCCTGTGATGATTTCAGAAAACCCAAAATAAATTAAAACTTGTGCACCAAATTCTTGTTTTTTTTCCTATTAAAGATGAACTTTGTACATATTCTTCCACAGCAAAATAACACTTCAAAGAAATCACGGAAAGCCCAATACTACCATGGCATTCATGTCTATGATAACTGTATATAAACTTCTGACCTCAACTATATATTGTACAGATTACAATCTTCTTCAGCAACCTAGCCATAACAAAACAAATGTTATACCAATCTGCACTACATGCAGCACAACGTTATTCTGCACACATTTCAATCATTTATTTGTAAATTATTTAGTCAGTGTAAGAACTACACTGGTCAGGTCCGGTGGATCCAGAGCCTCGAGATTTGAGGCAGGAACACTGGACGAGACACCAGTTAATCACTCTGCACCATGCACAATCATTTACACACTCATTCACACCTAGGGTCAATTTAATGTAACCCATCTATGGGCTGGTTTTCTGGAGGAATCTGGTAAACCTGGAGGGAAGCTACATGGGCACGAGGAAAACTAAACTCCATACAGACAGGTGAGTAGCTCCTTTAGGCTGATCTGGATTTGTTTTTGAATGTAAATTGTTGTGCTTGACAATGTGACACATTGCACACAACCAGCCTACAGTGGAGAACAAGAAGATAAACAACTTGTACATTACACTACACTTCAGCAACCTTGGTAGCCTTTCATACACAATGCAGTGTATCTACAGCAGATGGCGCTGTAGCTGAATGAGCGAATACGCCAAACAGTGGTGTTGTGAATCTCAGATGCAGACTCAACACCATATGCACTGTGCTAGAGGCAACTCAATATGCTTTTTGTTTCAACAGGGTTTATTCATGTTGACTAGGACTGGCCATATGACACTGACAGGGGTGTGTGTGTGTGTGTATGTGTGTGTGTGTGTGTGTGTGTGTGTGTGTGTGTGTGTGTGCGCGCTATCAGATTTCAGAATATGCCAGTTTAGTACTATGTGCAAAACAGAAAGTTGACACACCAGAAAAGGCAGTGAGCGACACGCACATCTCCAATGGCTCTGCGCAACAGGAAGCGCACCAGAGGACTGTCCAGGTAACACTCGTACTTCAGCGCCTGATTAAGGGAAAAAGGCAGAAAAAGACTGATGCAAACAGCACCACATACAGAACAAGGAAGACGTGTGTATATGTGCGTGTAAAAGAGAGAGACAGCGATAGATAGAGGAAAGACAGCAAGTCCACGCTACCTGCACCAGCTGAGGGAGAAAGTCCAGAAGCTCAGGGTCAGAGATGGAATCCATCCACTGGACAGCTGTGCGTCTGCACTCCTGATCTGGAAACCTAAATATACGCATATAAAACATTTATTTATGTTCAACTCTTGCCTCAACCCAACAGAACAGAAAAATCTTAAAGAATGATGCTGAAGGAGTGTCTACACAGTGTATATAAGCATTCTAAAGGAACTAAATGCTTTAGTTTACTTGACTAGATAGATAGATAGAGAAACGAACAGAAAGAGAAAAAAGTCTGAAATAATAAGTGCCAGCGAGAATCTGAGGAGTACGAGATTGAATAATAAAGCATCAGTGTATAAAATGACATACTGGAGTGTATTAGACCATGCTGGTGACATGAGCGTGACAGGATGTGAACAGTAAGCAGGAAACGGAGCTCTTACGTGGCGTGCAGCAGGCCCAGTGCATCCAGGTGGTTGGTACATGCCCACTGGCGCAGGAGGGCATAGATGTCAGGCAGACATGCCCACTCCCAGCTGGGGGCGCTGGCGAGGATCAGGGGCAGGCGGCTGCTCTCAGCGTGGCAGAAGTAACGCTTTTCCCACAGCAGACGCTTGTGTTCTGGAGTCAACCTGACAAAACACAGAGACAGAGAGGTGACGACATGCAGCAGTTAATGTATTAATATCAACCTTCAACTTGTACAACTTTGGCAGTATTGTTAAATTATGAAGAATTTATAAAAGTGGGTGTGCGAGCGAGCGAGAGAGGGGGTGGGGGTGGGGGGTCAGAATCAGCTCTAACTATCTAATGGTTTTCTCAGATGCTGGAAAAGTGAGATTCTCAGAGAACCACAGCTGGCTTGTAAAGAGACATTTGACACAAGATTTTACAACATAAGGCAGTAATTCCCATCACACATCAACAGACAGCAGATACACATTGGAAGTTTATGAATGCAACCACCTGCAGTCTCGTCTCCAAACCTGGGATGTCATCAGCACCCTATTAGCGGTCACATTCTGGATTTCTACACTGACACTTCAATCTGTATATGCACATGTCCATGTTCATCATGGAATTCCTGTGATATTGACGCATTGACATTATGATTATGATGAACATCATCATCTATCATTAATAATGCATAAATAATAAGTAATAAATAATGCATCCTGTACTGAGTGTGCTGTTCACCTGAGGGGGAAATCTGTTTTCAATACAAACAGCTGACAGAGCATTCATTTCTGACTCCTGTTCTTCTTTGTCTTTCACATTTGGATTTTCTTCCTGTTGTTGCTTCATTGTGTTAATAGTTAAACTTGGACCTCTTCAGAAGCATGTTTTTCCTGGTCATGTATGGCTTTCTGTCCACACAGGAGCTAATGAAAATTTCCCAGCTACTGTGCTGAGTCTAGTCCCATTCCTGGGATTCCTACCCTGACTTCATTCATAATAATAGCTTTCCTGATTCATTGTAAGAAGGAAAGAAGAAAGTCAAATTGAAAGGGGAACAAAACTGATATCAAGACAGACAGCAACGGAGACAGAGAGACAAATAGAAAGAAACAGACTGACTTTCAGACTGAAAGAAAAAAAACAAATGAAAACAGAAAGAAAGAGAAACGGAGAAGTAAGAACGAAACAAGACAGATGACATGAATTGCGCAAATAAAGAAGACATGAAAGACACTTATCATGATTCTCACAAATGTAATATTTGGTATTTATATTTAATTTATTTTCAGTGTAAGATGATGACAGCAGTTCTGAAAAACACATGATGTGTAATTGGGCTCTGGCATATAAAACTTTGAAAAGGTTCCTGCAAATGCACATGCGGCATACCCAGAGTCCTAATTCTTATAAATTCTGATTCCTAATTCTTATAAATTTATATTGTCGCCATTTATACGCTATCCACATACCCACAAACATGGCCATTTTTTGCTCATGATCTCATATGCATATAAATAAAGTCACAACCATCACATGATTTCTCTTTGAGGATCTCTCCAACACTCGCTCCAAATTAGAACACAATTCCAAGAGGATGTCCCGTGGGAACCGAAAACAGCTCGACAGCGAGTCATCGTGAGCTAAAAATTCCTTGCGGTCCATAAAAACACAGTCCCTTCATAGTTCATAGCAATGTCCTCTACATGCACCATCTTGTTCTACAACACCACTGAACCACTTGTGACAATGTGCAGTAGTAATAGGTGATGTAACAGAAGATGTATACCACCACTAAAAAATCTTTACATTTTATTTGAGCTTTGGCTAAGCAAAAGTATAAAGGCAACCAAGTTTTTTTTTCTACTGTAAAACAGCACCATGAGAAGGCCATGACCTTTCTATATACAAGAAAATCAGTATTCTTTGTGTGATACTTTAAGTTTGGAAAACACTTCAGTACAGGGTGTTTCAAAAGTCAAGAACCAATGAAAAGGGTTTTTTTGTTGTCGTTTTCTGAATATGGTTTTGTTTATTACTTTACCATTGAAGTCATCAAATCAGAAACCAGTAAAAGGTTAAAGAGAATGCATGATGGCGAACACATCGACCATCCTGATGAAAGAGAAATGGCACGTGGCCTTCTTGAAGATGGTTTCACCTATAAAGCCATTGCTGCTTAAGCTCTGAGAATCCTAACTCCAAATAAAGCATTCTTTTTCTCAAGATTGAAATGAAACACACATCCGAGCAGAACATGAGGAAAGAACTGACCTTTGTTAATTTCAATACTGGGTTATAAGATGGTGTGCAGTGAAAATGCACATTTACAGTGAAGGCAAAGCTGCAGAAACATCCAAACACTGAAATCTTATCTGTTTAGTAACCATGGCGATTAGAATTAGGAACCCAATTCAGGACAAAAGCTATTACACAAGGAACAACTCCCAAATTCATGATCTTATCCTAACTCCAGAGAGAAATAGAGAATTAGAGAAACATCCTAACTTGCCAGAGTCTCCTAAAAGTGTCTTAACTGTTGTGTTGTCTTATCTGCTTTGCAGATTTGCTAGGTTGACTAGCTTTGCGTTTCTATGTTTAGAACAATATACAAAACTACAGATGAATCAAACAAGTCTCCCTACTCCCACAGACATTCAATGATCACTTTAAATAAGAGCCTGTGCACCTACACTTTTATGCAGTTACCTGATCAGCCAATCATGTAGAAGTGCAATGCATAAAATCAGGCAAATACATGTCAAGATACAGGTCAACTCAAGAGCATGAGTTAATGTTGACATCAAATATCAGAATGGGGGAAAATGTGATCTCAGCGCCTTTGATCGTGGCATGGTTGCTACTGCCAGATAGGCTGAACTGAGTATTTCAGAAACAGATGTTCTCCTGGGATTTTCATGCACAAAAGCCTCTGGAGTTTTGCACAGGATGGTGCAAAAAAAAAAAAAAAAAAGTCCAGTGAGCATCATCTCGATGATGTGTGAGGTCAAGGGACTTGGCTAGACTTTTTCTTGAGCTAACATGGAATCCTACAGCAACACAAATAAACACTCATTACAACCATGGTGGGCAGAAAAGCATCTCAGAATACACAACACACCAAACCGAGGTGGATGAGCTACAACAGCAGCGGACCTCATCAGGCACAAGTACTGTCAGCCAAGAAGAGGACACACATGTGGACACAGATTCACCCAAACTGGACAGCTGAAAATTGGAAAAACATCACCTGGCTCTTTCCAATTTCATGTGGCCAGTTTTGGTGTTAAACTATGAAAGTGTGTTAACATCTGTACACTTTCAAAATCAGCCTGAGTAATCAATAATTATTGAATAATGAATATACATAAATGTACAACATCCTCAAGTCCTCAGGCGATCCCTAATAACTGGCCAGATAGTTAATTGCTAGTAAACTATCTTGCACATGTCACATATATACATGAGCTGGATTTCAATCTCTCAGTAGACAAACTACTGAGACAAAATCCATCAGCACAATAATCAAAATTATTGTTCATGACTAAGATTAGATAAGATTGGTAGCTAGCTACCTTAGCATGCAAATACTGTGGATAAAACTTTAATAGATCTAACATGGCAGGTTTCACAGCTTTATTCCTATTTTTTTTTAAAAAGTCAAACAAAAAAGTGAAATTAAAAGTGCTGTGGTCAATTAAAATTTGACCCAAGCACCAACCTGCATAACTAGTACCAGCCAAGAGGATTCAAAGACTTAAACCATGCAAGTTCATGGGTACTTGTGTGGTGATGATGAGTAGTAAACTGTTCCTCAGTAAGAGCTCTCAACAACCCAGTGCCCTTCCCTGCTGCCTTAAAAGTCAATATTTTGGGAGCGGCTCTCTCTCCTGGGATGCCAGCTGCAGGGCAAGACCCCTGAATCATATTACCACCCATGTGCACTGAGCTTCATCCATTAGGAAACGCCATGCTACTCCTCCAGCCTCTGGATTTGAGCCAGAATACTGTAAAAGACCAATCCCATGCCCTTTATGACTGCATTTCCCAGAGTTCACTAAGGACAGAAAGAGCACTGACGACTAAGCCGAATATTAGATAATAAGTGTCATGTTTGACCAAAACCAGACAACCTAAGTATCCAGGATTTAATACAAAATGTATCCAGTCCCCCAAAGCAGCAAATATTTGGGGTTCATAGATCTGTTTAAAGTAGAGGTTTAAGAATCAGGACTTAATGTCCTCATTACTATCTGCAACACTACTGTGACTAAAACACACTGTTTGTAGCCATGTTCTTTGTGTACTTCATTAGTCCACAGACAGCTAGTTTCAGGGTGACCATGGTGCTGTTTCAGCAGGACTTTAATTGGAAACACACAGTAACATATTTAAGAACTGCTAGGAACAACCACCACCAGGCACACTGCGAACCCAAACAATAACATATTTATATCTTACAGCAGCGACTGATAAGAGAGCACACACCTAGCTGAAAGCCTCGACCTTTGGTCTGACCGATATATATGACTTAATATTTCCAGGTTGGCATGGCTTTAAATTTCACACTGCAGTAAATCTTTAACAGGGTCTCAGAGTATCTCAGTAGAAGACCTACGTGGCAAAATGAGGGACAGCAAGCCAGACAGAGAAGGGGTGGAATAGCAAAGAGAGAGAAAGAAAAATAGAGTAGTAATAGACAAAGGAGTACAGAGGAAGAGGAGCCAGCTGGGAGGATATCCACATCAGCTGTTTGCAGCTGGATGGAACAGAAAAAAAAATTAAATGAAACGAAACAGAAAAAAAACAAAGAAAATGTATGGAAAAGGCATTAAAGTCTAAAAACAAACATGACTAATGAAATCCTCGCCATGTCACTGTGTGCTGGTGAGAATATGCCTACTGGCTGGAAATGGTTTGCCAACTTGGTTTTGGGAATGGGGGAAGGTTCAGGCATTATATCAGTAAAATATGAATGGAATGAAGTGCTTGGAATTGCTTGAGGAGACAGTACAATAATCCTGTTGCCAGGATTATTATAAATCTTGACGAGTTGGTTTAATAAAGCGGTTAATATTTCTTTTTACATAGTACTCTGAACAAAGATTTAACAGCTGAATAAACCTCAGAATTCTAATATACTGAACACGATCCAGGAAATTAAATGGCTGAATCTTAAAAAGACTAAACTACAGAAATTGACCCATGTGCAGAAAATGACCCATGACTTCTGAGAAGCCATAGAGAATAAGCAAAGTGCTCCAGCTTCTTGCTTCCATCTACAGAATTCTATAGTGCAGAGCTAGCAAAGACCTTGGAATGATTCTCGCCTCTTCCATTAGTAATTTAATGCTAATTGTTTTATTGCAGGTGTGGCTCTCACCAGAAGAGAGACTTCTTGTTCAGGATGTCCTGGAGCTGTCTCTGGCTGCCCTGCTCCAGACGGAAGAACTCGTACTGAGGACTGAACTCGGCCGGCGGAGGGGTGCTAAAACGCACCTCGAACGAAGACGTTGGGAAGTCCACCTGAGCAAGTGAAAGGAGAGGGGAGTGGAGTTTAGGAAGTTTCATGGTGTTTGCATAGAAAAGAGACAAAAGGAGATGCTCAGTAACCTAATATAAAACCAAATTAATTCACCACATAAAAATAAAGTCATATTTTGGTAGAATGTTACACATGGACTTGTTAAACATATGACTTGTGACACAGGAAAAGGAAGTGGGGAGGAGACCACATAGCCAGGTTTTTTTGTTGCATAGACAAAATCCCTAGAAGTGATATTTTCGTTTAATCATATCCACAGCACTAATCAGCTAAAATTTTAAACATTTTAACATAGCATGTTTTTTTTTGTTTGTTTTTTTTACTTAATTACATTTTAAAAATCTTTTGAAAATAAATGTTTTTGTAGACAAGATCAACACCGTCTAAGACTAAACTGAGACTAAGTGTGATCGATTTACATAAAAACCGGCTGTGGTCTCCTCCCCACTCTTCTGGAAAATTGGTTAGGCACTTCTCCTTAAACAGAACATTGAACATAACACAGAGAAGTATACAAATGCAGAGGTGAGCATTTCTTTACTTCAAGCAGGAAGGAGATTTGAAACTAGTGTGACAAACCAAACCAATACCATGTGAGCATCCAGTGCTGCATTACCTATTTAGTACATGCTTTTATTCATCTTCAAGAAATATTTCATCTGGGTCAGGGTGGTTTAAACTGTAAATTCATTTAAAGAAATAAAACCAATTATATCCATTAGAAAATATCATGGGCAGGTGCAAGCAATAATAATAACTGTGTGAGCAGGTGGGATTAGCCAGAAATCCTTCCAGAGCAGATGAGACAGGGGGAAAAAAAAAAGGCAGGGGGAGCAACTCCCCCACCATCCAGAGATCACGAGTTCGAATGCCACAGCCATGGCCAGGAGCTCAAGAGTACAAAATTGGCCTGTGCTCTCAGTGAGCAAGAGGTGGCATGTGTTAGCCACCCCTGAGGCTGCATGAGAAGCAGTTTGAAAAGATGTGATTGGCTGGCGTTACATGCCTCGCAGGAAGCATGTCTTCCCTGTTTGATAGCTGCTGACAGGGAAGAGCTGTCTAGTGGGTGGGAAATTGCCATGTCTACATTAAGGAGAAAATCAGGGGGAAAACTGTGTTGATCTGATCTGTGTTGTGTTGAAAACAGTTGATCCAGCAAATTGAATCCAGTTTCATGTTACTTTATAACATTCTCATAGAAAAGCAGACCTAAACTTATGTCAATCTATAAAGGGTTTTTAAGAGAAGGGTAAAAGGGGATGAGAATGCATCACCAGGGTTTATGGTCCTCATCAGTTCCTATAGCTCACTGTAAGTCTTGGCAGCTGTGTTAACAGCTGTGCTGAGCAAGAAGAGAAGCTCCTGATACAGTATGGCCCCTCTACCAGTGGGGGCTTCCACCTTAACCACGCCAAGAAAAACACTGAAAGATTCACTGCTATCTCTGTTTCACATGCACACGTGGCTAAGCAATGCTGAGCGCATGTGTACTAGAGCAGGAGAGAAACACAGACAGCCACATGAGTAAATCAAAAAAAAGAAGAAGAGGGGACAAAGACAAACAGGCTTCAAAATGTTTTGTATTTTTTTTTTTTTTTTTTTTTTTTTTTTTTTTTAAATCAAGAGCAACTGAAAAATGCATAGTGCTGGATTGACAGCAGGTAGGACAACAATGTGTATAATGGTGTGAGAATATTTTTAAGTCTTAAATAAGGCCCAGATGTGCTATCAGGTCCCAGATGTGCAGTAGTGTCAGTCAGGTTGAGGGAAGAAAACTTCCCTGCTGTCTTGCAGAAAGGACAAATCAAAGACTACAATAAGGTTGGAAGCTGTAGTCCATCCAAACACCACTCTGTTGGTCTCCACTGCATAACCCAGTGCTCTCAGACAAAGCTGGATCCACCAGGCACAAAGCTCGGCTGGTGCAGCTCTGAGAATTCAGTCTACTTCACATTGTGTCTTTCTGAGTGCCTGACGGAAATTTCAAAGCATTATCATGATCTCACTTAACTTCGCTGTAGGTCAGCAAGAGACCAGAAGGGTTTGGCGATTTCTTGGCTCGAACTCAAAATGAGTTCAGTCGGGTGTGTAAGAGCAGAGAAATAACCCGACTGTGCTGGACTCGAGCCAGGGAGGACCACAATTCTAGGGGAAGTACTGTAGAGGGAAGGAGAAGTGCCATTTTCAAAGGGCACTGCAAAAAATGTCATGTACGAATGTGTTACGAGGTGTGAAGTCTACGCAAGCGTGTGTGTGAATGTGCATGGGTGTCTGAGAGAGGCTGCAGGTGACAGAGTTTATGTAGACGATGACTGTGTGCGCGTGTGTGTGTGCTTGATGGGATGTCCTGCAGGACAAGATGTAAAAGTTGTTACATTTTTCTGGCTTATTTCCCTCGTGCGCGCTCTCTCTCGCTCTCAGTGAACTGACCTACTTTCAGTCCTCTTCCTCTCAGGACACACCCCTTCAGAACCAAACCTCAGCTAGAACTCAGCTCTTCGGTGTAGACTGTAATCAAGTTATACCAATGTCTATGTGATCCAAATGCATCGCTTTCTGACAATGCAAACAACCGCCAGACTTCTAGTATTTAATGCAATATGTAAAATATAACAAACAGTGAACAATGAATGTATAACACACAGGTAACAAATGTCCAGCAGAAATTAGCAGCAGTGCAATTTTAACAATTATATTTGCAGTCATTTATACTTTCGATCAGTTTCACTGCTGAGCTTCTTCAGAATTTCAGCTAGCTAAGATGAAATTTTATGACTACAATTGAATTTTGTTCATGACAGCTGCTGGTATCACTTGTTTAGAGTACTACAGTTTGAATAGTAAAGCTCAGTTTCGCCACCGTTTTGGATTCTGAAGTAGATTTTGATTTCTAGTATTTTATGTAGTGAAAGTTTTATATCTAAACAAAGGCTTCTAAATGTAGTATGTCTTCATGCAAAATAGTGATCTATTTGGCCTGTTACATTTTGGTTCATGAACACTATTTAATTGCCTAAACCGCTCTCTATCTACTACTGCTGCTATAAACAGAGTTCAGTAATGTTAAACACAACAGTCTTTGTGTGCAGCCATTTAAGAGAACTGGCAGTTAATGAAACACTTTTCGCTGAGGTCAGTGGATATGATGTGGCAGTGCACGTGTGATGGCGTGTTCGTTATGTTGCTGGTTGCAAGTGAAAAGCAAATGTATTACAAACAGCACATTTCTGTCAACCACATTTTTTGTCAAGACACTCAAAGCACCCTCTGACTTAAGTTTGGTCACCTTTTGCAGCTACCAGCACACACTTTTTAGCATGTACAGATATTATAGGTGAATCATCACACACAACAAGAAGCTCTGAACAGCTTGGCTTAAAAAAAGGGTTAATCACAGAAATGTGAAGTTATTTAAACATGATTGTGTGCATAGTGCCTGCTCACTTTTACCCAGTTTCTACAAAAGACTACAAATAAACACTCACTGCAAAAAAAAAAAAGACAAAATATCTCAAATATAATCAAATTTATCTAGTACTTCCTTTGAGATTACAATAACCCATATTTGATAATTTTATTATATTATTAAAATGATGATTAAACCTTCCAGACATTTTTTAACTAATTACAAATAGTCACAGCAGAGTTGACACTGTACGTTAATAAAATAACTACATAAAATAATAAAATATATTAACTAACTGACTTGAGCTTAAAATATCATAAAACATACCTAAAACACTACCCCAGGTAAGTGTGAGTGAGTGTGTGTGTGCACATGTTTACATACCCTTACGAGGCCCAAATTTGCTCACAAGGACAGTAAGATCTGACAATTTTGGTCTTGTGAGGACATTTGTATGGTCCTCACAAGGAAAATGTTTTCATGTATTTATTTAAACAAAAATAAGAAAAATAAAAGAGCCAAAACGTTTGCTTTCCAGCACTGAGGTTAAGGTTAGGTTTAGGCATAACATTAATTAGCTGTATTAATCATTACATCCTCATAAGGATAGTAAGGTGTGTGTGTGTGTGTGTGTGTGTGTGTGAGTGTGAGTGTGAGTGTGAGTGAGAGAGAGAGAGAGAGAGAGAGAGAGAGAGAGAGAGAGAGAGAGAGAGAGAGATAGAGTAAACAAATAAAAAATTTTGAGATGTGAGATTTTATTTTAATTTTATTTTTTTTATCAGGGAACAATATCTCAATGCTATTTTGGCACAACAATAGAAGAAGCGGTCTCTTCCAGGAAAAAAAAAAAAAAAAAGAAGTAGTCAACAGGTGAGGGCAGAAAGGGAAGTGGTTCTGCATCGGACAGAAAAAAAGACCACAAATAAAAAAAGTCCAGTGAAGTAGAAGTACAGATTGAGAACAGTGAAAACAGAGAAGCATGAAGGTGTGTTGAAGTGTTTTCATGGATATCATACTAACCTGCAGAATGACACTGTCTGGCTGGCTGAAGTTGGGAGTGCTAGAGCGGGTGTTTCCGCTTCCTGGGGTTGACGGCCAAAGCCCCAACAGCTTCCTGCCACACGTCAAAATGCTACAACACAGGAAAACACAAAGCTCAATCTCACCAGCCCAGCATCCGCTTCTGAATACACACAACAACGACGATGACGACTGGGGATTAGCCGTAATGTTATTACACACACTATGTTTTGTATGCTTTCAGCATGTTTCAAGTGTTTACACATTGAAATAAAGTAAATCTTTTGAGAATGATGCTATTAGAACGATTGTGGAAAATACAGGGTATGTTCACATTTTTGCTAGTGTAAAACAAACATTTACGCAATAGTTATATTGTATATCCGTTACGGCAATCAGCTGCGATTCGGAAGAATAAACTACACCAATAAGGAAATGTTTTGCTTAGTTGGCTTCATAGGAAGAGTTATTTATTCTTCTGCAGGTAAACAGTTTTCCGAAGAAGATATATGAATGTATTAGTGGTGTGATTGACTGACTGACTGCTCCATCTCAGGCTGTTTAGCTCTTTCCTGACTGCTCAAAATAGGCTGTTTTTAACAAATACTGTTCAAATACTCATTAGTTCAATTTACTAGTCCAATTGTCATGGTTTATATCTTTGGTTTTGTTTTTGGGAGAGTATGTACTTTCCTTAAAAAAAAAAAAAAAAAAAAAAAAAAAAAAAAAAAGAGAGAGCGAGAAGAAGAAAATGGGGTGAAATATCACGTATTAATATAATTTAGGGTAATTACTGACAACTTAAATTAATTTATTAATAAAATTTGATAGACCTTTTACAGTTATGATAAAAAGTTCATTTTATATGTACACAAAATTTCCGTCGAAACAAAAGAAAATTGACAGAACTATGTGTATTTACATTCCAGCAACCACCTCAATTCTACGGCATTTGTTTTATTGTGGATTGCAAACCATGATTGTACACAATGTCCAATGACTGTACACAAACACTATATTACAAAGACAATAATACCATTATTCATCACTCGGGAATCCTCGGGAGTTGGAGTTATGATATTCTGCACTATGCTAAATAGCAAAACAGTCCTTGTCTTTGGTGCGGTGCAGATAAACATTACACTGGAGCACTACAGTGTGTAAATAGCTCCTTCCTCCAAACCATGTTCGATTTCTCCCTCTTCTCCACTTTCCATTCCTCCATGTTCAGAATCAAAATCACTGTTATTATCATCCTCGCGCATAGTACACATTTCAGCAACTTCCTCTGCAGTGCACCACTTTCACCGTCTTGACTTTCCACTGCCATCTTGGAAAATCTTGCAAAACGGGTCATGTCTCTGAGCTTACCGACAAACCAAGCACATGACACAACTAAACACTGGCTGACTCTGCACAACACTTTCGAAAGAAAACAACCGTGAATCCATGGTTAGCCAATATCAGAGAGGCAAAAAATGCTATTGTTCAAAAAATTTTTGAACATTTTTATTAGAGCCGTCGTGAAGGAGTTAACTGAAGAGTTTAATGTGTTGGAGTCATATTGTTACGTGTGAAACCCATTTCAAACCCAGGTGTAAGCTGGTGTAAGTCTTCACTTTTAGCAAAAGATGGAATGATGGACAAGTGGGTTCAGTAGACTGCTAATGGAGTCACCACCAGTGTTTTTCCTCTCAACAACCAGAGATAGAAAAAAAAAAACCTTTGGCCTATTGACTTTAGGAAAACAAAGTTATTACATGCTTCATGGCAGAGCAACACCCCTCAATGCTGTAAGTATAGAACATGCTACTCATTGTGAATCCCACCTCATGCTGCACTACACACATCAGCCAAAGCACTAACTGGCCCTTGGATTTGAAAAAAATAATAATTCACAAATCACAACAGTTACATGGAAGCATTGATGCAACGAATTAAATTAGACTACATTACAAAGCAGCTATATAACTCTCCTGCTATATATTATAGTCTTATTATTTACTTTGATATCATTACTACATTGACCATCAACTTGCAGACTTTTTGTTGACAACAACCCTGTTGCATAGCTGATGAGTTTATAACTTGTCCACCCCTTTAGGAAGAATACTTATGCCCCTGATAACCAAAGTTAATCTACTAAAGCCCATCAGTGCTCAGATTTCTACAATACAACCATGGCCTAATCTTGGACTGACTCTACTTGGCTAAAGGAAAGTCAATCCCTGCCGTTTCATACATTCCTCAGATTGATCTACAGCAGATGCAGTCACTTGGTTTCCTTCTCACTCTTCTACAAACGTTTTTTTTTGGGCTCGTTCACTCCCACTGAATCGTTCGTTCAGCAAAATTGACCCGCTTATGTACAGTGTGATAGTGAGGAGTCAAAAGCAAATCTTTCTTACCACAGAGACGGATATTTCTATTGTGCTGCAGGTTGTTTTTGAGCTCAGAGGAAGTGCTGTTTTGCAAAATGAGTAGGTTTCTTGTACATTTAACCTTTTAAACTCTAACAGTGCAACGGTGCACAAATGTGCACCAGTCGCTCTTTGCTCTTCTCTGATACTAAGGAAGCCTAAAGCCAGCCAATGACAAAAAGACTCATGCACAGGTCATGCTATTTATTATCACGCAAACGCAGAACCTTGTTTCCATTAACCTGCTAAGTAATTAGATAGAGTTTAAGGTAATTATTCTTTAGTTTTCCCACCTTTATAGCTCAGAGGTATGCCAGGCTTACACTATTATTCCTCATAACTGACTTCACATAGTCAGTGGTTTGTGTATACAGATTTACAATTTGCCTACACAAGACTAAATACGTGCACAAGTCAGATGCTCTTTAGGATACTTTTGCATATAATGGTCAAGACGTGGCATTTTTCCATCTGTGACCTGAAAACCTCCTGCACCATCACTGACTAGCAGTTCTTACTGGTGTTTAAGAGGTCTTTCATATCACCATAGCAACCACAGCAAAACTGTAGTACCTGAGTAGAATCACAAAATAGTTTTTGTCCTAATTATATTCTGACAAATACCTTGTACTGGTTGTTCATCTCAAAATGCAGGGGCCTTTATGACTGCAAGTGTATTGGGAGGTGCTGAACAATTGCAAAAACAAGTGAAAAACAAAATAAATATCATACAGTGAGCAGCACTTTGGTGGCAGCAATGCCCTGTTGATGTGGGAGGTCAAAGGAGAACAGTCAGATTGGTTACAACTGGCAGGAAATTGCTAGTAAATTAAATAATCAAACTTTACAATTGTGTTGAGAAAAAAAGCATCACAGAACACAACATACTGAAGCTTTCAGCGGATTGGCTGCAAGAGCAAAACACCACATCGTGTTCCACTCCTGTCAGACAAGAACAGGAATCTGAGGCTATAGTTCAGATCTGAAGTCTATCCCAGGCCATGACACTGGGCGTGAGGCAGGAATACAGCCAAGACAGGATGCAGACATGAGGTGACCATCTAAAACTTCATACATTGAGTAACCCAGGCTCAGGATCAAATAGACCATGAAGCTGTGAGGTGCTGCACCAACCTGCCGTCTTAAATAAATGTATAAATAATGATTTCTCGATGCACTCACTGACGAAAGTTAAATAGCGGCATTGTGACCCAGCCTAGGGCCTCCATGTTGCGGGCTTTCTGCTTGCTCTTGTCCTCTGCCCCTCCGGGGGGTGGTAGCGGCGTCGCATACAGTGTCACCGTCAGCTGAGACTCCCGCGGCAGCTGGTTAATCTGCACCGGGAAGCAAATCCTACAATGTAAAATGAGAAGAAGAGAGGAAAGAGGAAAAAAGGATCAATCAGCATCGTGACACATCATCTATCCCCCCCTAATATAGCAGCTGGTCAAAGCTGAGTGAGTGAGAACTGGTCATTCGTTACACACAAAAAGGTCTCAAAATAGTTACAGTGGTCCCTCTGTGTGCCCTCATATTAAAGCACAACAGCGGGTGTCCAATTGGCTACTGTCGCTACTGTAACAGTGCTCTCCAAGGAGACCTGATGAAACAACCAATTCACTTCTTATAGTGAAGGTGAGGAGTATTTATTAAAGGATCCTAGTTTTGTTTTGAACTGGTTCTAAAATATAAACCATTTACCTGGTAAACTTTTTACCAAAAAAAAAAAAAAAAAAAAAAAAAAAAAAAAAGGCGTTCCTGTCCTTACAATATAGGATATATTACAGTGTGAACACAAAAACAAGCTCTTAGTTATTGAGAAAGCTCTCAAAGGAGCTGACTGAGGTTCAAGATCGACACCTGGTGACAACAGCCTAAAGCCATGCATATCAAAGCATTCAAAACATACTAATATGGCTTATGAGGAAGAATTCAAATTTCATAAGGTAACAGCTTTCATTATAAGTGGTTTGTGCATATTTAAATGACATCTGTACAATAAAATCCTGATTATGCTTGCCAGGAAGTAAACATAACACAAGTATAGTCCTCCCACACCATCCCCAGACAATACATTAGCTACACAAGTGGGGGAGGAAAAAACAGCCACAGGATGCTGCACTAATTCCTATTTCAGGTTACAACAGAACATTAAACAGAATGCCATTTGAAGCAGTATAGGATGCAATGGCTTCATTTGACACTCACCTTTGGTCCCAAACCACCAGATGGAAGAGGTATTTGCTGACTGACTGTTTGCTTGTATGCTGCGGGGCACACAGTTCGTCTCCCCCATGGGTGAGAGAACACGACAGAAAGAACCCTTCATAACTGTGAATGAGAGAAAAACAAAGGGAGAAAGTCAGTAAGATGCAATTTGCAAAGTGTACATCAGTTCACAAAAAGGGTTAATTAAATATTAATTCTCCAAATATTTGGAGATCTTTAAAGCATCTCAAATTTATAAATATTCTCAAATTTCCACCACTGAGAATGTCCATCCACATCCAAACATGTCCCCAAAGCTCCTCGCTTTAAAAATGTTTCACACAGTACAATGGTGGCACAATGTAATTTTCTTGCTCAGGATATTCCCTCGTCCATACAGGCAGCTACAAACTTGATGGGTGCAACTGCTTAGCTGGATCAAGTTTGTCCATGTTCACGAGTTCATGTCTATAAGCTTCATCATAGCAAAACGACACTCAAAGGCTAAACATTGGCAGATATCCAAATGTTCAGCTAATTATGCCATATACACTCTAAAGCTACAATGTGTAAGGAATAAAACGCTACAGAGCATGCTGTTAACAGGAAAATAATCAATGATAGTGGTCAGGCTGTTACCAACCTGAAGTTGATTATTTTCCTATAACAGCATGTACAGATGTGCATTAGCCTTTTTATAGATGCAACTTGTAAACAATAGCTTTTTTTATTAATTAAAGAATGACATCATACTAATTATCCATTTATTCTTACATTTAATGTTGTAGAAAGACCATGAACCAACTAGTTCCTGTTGTCAGGTCCAGTTATAAACTGTCGTGCCCACCCCATTCTCCCTTTATTCTTTATTTCTCTATTTTGAAGGGGGGGGGGGGGACCCCCCCAATTTTGACAAGAAACTATAAAATGCTAAATCTTCCACTCCGAACACTTTCCAATGGTGGAAAACTTAGATAGAGCTTTACCTGACTGTTACAAATTGCTGAAACTGGGGACTCCTTCCAAAAATGCTAAACAAACATCTCTTCACAGAAAACTACACCAAATTAATGACTATATTCATTTCATTTTTAAATAACAGCACATTTTTAATGCATTTTTTGTTATCAGTTCTAGATTTGGGAGCACGTCCACCATAAAGTTCCTTCTGAATGAATTGCTACTATAGAAATGATAACATATTAGAATGAGTACAATTATTTTATACAGCATCACTATTCTGACAGTATTTACAGCTGCAAGGCTTCCATTGGTTTATATTAAAATCATAGGTTCATATTAAACAACGCCTTGTAACCGAGAGGAAAAACTAGTAATAACCAACCAAACCCACGGTGCAAAATAACACCCACTTAAGAAGAAAAGCAAAGCAATCTTCCATTTTTCAGTTCTCTCTAACGATACGCAAATGTTCATTCTTCACACTTACTCGGTCCCGATGCATTTCTTTTGCTATTTTTATCAGCGGTGGAGCTTGAATGTCAGCCTTCTTTCATATATCAGGATTTGTGCTGTATTCCTAGCCTTATCTCCGACTCCATCAAGCTGCCACTTTGCTTTTTGTTTATTTATTGCCTACCCTTGTATGCCTTGTATGGGCATGATGAAATGCCTATTTGTACCTTACTCAAGACATTTCATTTACAGACACATATTTCTCTCAAAGCATGGATTTTAGTGATATTTATCAGGCCAGAAGCCTTGCAGACTAAAACTGAGCTCAAATCAGAGTCACGTGGGACTGATGATATGATGAACGAAATGAAATGAATCATACAAGCCTCAGCCTCTTATATGTAATTCCATTGGCACTATGAAAATGTGAATAACCATCAAAGGCAGCCTAGTGCAAAAAATAAATACTCTCATAGGCACTTCATTTGTCTAGATGTAGGTTCTCTTTTTATGCGGTGGTCATATGCTGAGAGTTGGAAACAAAAAAAAAAAATCCTGGTGACTACCATGTCAACATGCACAACAAGCTAACCTTTAAGCAATGCTATGCTGATTTGGCATCATCAAGTTAATTTATAAAAAATTATATTTTGGATCAGGCTCAATTGGATCAGGCTTCTATTCTAAGGCACTTGTATAGTGCACTGTGTGCGTCAACTAAATTACTACTTTTTCAGAAATTCCCACAATCTCTGCTTCTGGAAATTGTTGGGAACTTATGTTTTGAAGGAAAGTCCAGAGGGTATGGGTTGTGTGTGCTATTTAGTGCCAGCAGAGAAACAGCTTTCCATGAATGTTCCATCATAAAACACTGAATTTCCAATTTTCCATCAACCAGCATAGAACATGTGAATTTAGCACGGAGCAGCCAAAATCTAATTCAGTTCTCTTTGTGTAATCCCATGTTACCACTGGCTCTTCTGCAGTCTTTATTCAAAACTTGTACTGGAAAAGTCTTTAAAAGGGAAAGGGCTCTCATAAGCCATTTCAAAATAGAAAGAATAACATTCGCCAGCTAATTGGAATGCCAGACACTTGAAATAAACAGAACAGCCAGATAGATATATACGGCTTCGCAGGAGCAAGAAGGATGCCAAACGTTCAGTTAATTCAGAACTTCCTGTCCACCCTTTCCTCTGCCCCGACACCAGATGGCATGCGTCACCACTGCACAGGTGCTTAGCATCCCGGCTTGCCCTCCACCCTGCCTCCGGGAGGGGGTGTCAAAGGTCATGGCGAGTTCCCATGCTGCATCCTTTGTGGCAGCTCCATATGCAAACAGCATCAGTTTCAGAGCGAGACAAAGGACACTGGTCCATCACCGGCAATGGGCGGAAGAGACCATTCACATGGGGTGTATGGGGGAAAGACAGGACTGAACCATTCCGGAGATGTGAAAGATCATGGCAATGGTTAGTATTTGTTTCCCAGCACTGCTGATGATGCATAGCCATGCGTGTGCATTACACTTAACTCTGTGTGTGTGTGTAGTCCAGTGATGGGGTGCGTCTCTGTGTGTGTTTGTGTATGCATGTGTGTGTACCAGGAGGCCCAGAGGAAGCAGAAAGGGCTCTGTTAGTTTCAGGGGTTCCCTCTACACCTCATAATACCATGTAATCCCAGTGGATTACACCATGGCATGTGCAACCTAGAACATGTGTGTGTGTGTGTGTGTGTGTGGGAGAGAGAGAGAGAGAGAGAGAGAGAGAGACAGACAGAGAGAGAGAGAGAGAGAGAGAGAGAGACA
>JAQQZX010000016.1:11572817-11588361 GCA_030068355.1 Notoglanidium maculatum | reverse complement strand
ACACACACACACACACACACACACACACACACACACACACACACACACACACACACACACACACACACACACGTCCAGTTTCAGTTTACATACAGTTATTATGGACATGAATGTCATGGCATAATGCTGGTCTTTCAATTATTTTTGAACTGTTCTTTTTCTGGGGAAGAATGATTGTACAACAGTCTAACAGAAAAAAAAACTTTAAGGTATATTTGTGTGTTTTCTGAAAATCAACACAGGGTGAAGGTTGTACATAGAGGGTCAAAAATATACATCCACCCACTTCTCTGGAGCACAACATAAAAAAGGTTCGTTTGACAAGTACAAGTTAATGGGAGGTATAGCAATTATGCCAAGGTCTGGAAGAAGACACAAACTGTTGCAATCATCCGAGAGGAAACTAGATGGTCAGGAACAAGCCAGGAACCATCAAGACACAAGCCTGCCATGAACTAGAATGCTCAAACACTGTCTACAGACAAGCAAGTTTTGAATTGGCATGGTCTAAGAGATTTCTGTCCAAGAAAATAGTCCCTGCTCCAAAATTGCCACCTTCAAGTTCCACAAAGAAAAAGCCTTGTGGGGGAAAGTTTTATTGTCAGATGAGACAAAGATTGAGCCGTTTGGTCACAAGAGGTACAGAGAAACCAGAGGTACACTTTCAATTGTTAAGCATGGTGGTGGTACCATCATGCTCTGGGGCTGATTTGCTGCCACTGGAACTGGTGCATTGCACAGAGTGAACTAAACAATCAAGAACCTCAGAATTCTTCAGAATAACCTCAAACTATCAGCAAGATGGTTGACATTTGGACACAATTAGGTGCTCCAACAGAATAATGACCCCAAACACACATCAAAGCTGGTTGTGGAAATGGCAAAACAGGCTATTATTAAGTACAAAACAAGTCCTGACCTCAACCCTATTAAAAATATATGGACTGTGCTTAAAAGTCAGGTCACTGCTAGGAAACCCACATATTAAACTGAACTGATCCAACCTACCTAAAACGCCCTACCAAAAGCATTTCTGAAATCCAAAAACAAATTACTTTGCACCAAATTCCTAATTCTTTATTTTTAATTTTTTTTATTAAAGATGAATGCTGTACAATTATTCTCCCCAGTCAAAAAACAGTTCAGAGAAGTCACTGCAAACCCAACACTGCCATAATATTCATGCCCATGATGACTGTATGTAAACTTCTGACTGCAAGGGTATGTCTAATCACAAAACACCATGTCGAACGTTTAAGAAGTCTATGTACCCTGATACAGAAGATCTAACAAAAACAAAGCGTGATAACTGAGCAAAGCATATAGTTAGCACATTTTTACCATATGTTGTTGTCTGTATTCTGGTGCATTTACATACTTTCACTTTACCTTTCATTGTCATTATACATCTGCTAATTTCAGCAAGCAAACACTTGGATTAACATTATAATTACTCATTATTATACATTGAATGTGTTAGAAAAAATGCAGTAAAGCAATATTGTTCACCACAATCTCTCATACCACTTATTTATTTCCAGTGTTTGAAGTAACTACCTTGTTGTGGCTTGTACAGTATTTTAGTTTTACATTGTGCTGTCTTTGGTTTCTGTAACTACACTATATCTATTACAACTTGGAAAAAAAAAGAAGCTAAGAGAGTAACGCTGAAATCATGGTGCCTTATAAGTGGTAATTTGCAAGTTGTGATAACATCATTTCCCACCTCGGCACGTTCAGCAAAAAGAAAAACAAAACGCCTCCATGAAAGCATGTCTTTGTTTGCGATGTCAGAGCACATAAAACTCATAAAAAGCTCCTTTAACAGCACTTTTACAGTTACAGGCCTGAGTGGCTATTGGTACTGTTCTACTATAATGAACTTCAGACATTCATGCAACATTTTAGGCTGAAATTGCAGTACAGTATCAAAAACAGACAACAGCAAGTAATGTTAGCAACAAGCTAGTCGGCTAACATTAAGCATAACTAACAGTGATGATTACCTTCTCACAACAGCAATTAGTATGGTATTAGTATTAGTATGTTGTAGATTTAGCCAACTACTGGGTCTGTATATTTATGTAAAGTCAACACTGTTATAAACTAATTTACAAATAAATAAGAGGTATGTACATTTGACTGCATCAACTGGTAGTTGAGAAGACTACCCCTAGTTGACAAGTTCTTGAGAAGAATTGCATCCTGAGGGGGTGTTTTCAGTCATTTTACTGGTTGTAGGTGGGGAACTAAAAGTAGCTACTTCGCAGAGAACGTAGCGTCAACAGCTAAAACTAAAGCGCTGCTGGGAATTCCTACCGGGAAACCTGGTCACATCAACGTGTCATGTAACGACAAAATAACAAGGCCACTCCCAGCATCAACAAGGAAACAAAGAAGCACTTCTTCATTTTTTGCTTCAGATCGGTCATACAGACATATCAGCTTCTTAAACCTTCAACAGTGACACTACAGTTCACTGTGCTGTGGAGGTAAATATACATCCCTTATCACAGTTAGCTGGCTAAATTTTTGCTCACACAAGAATATGAAGGTGTCCATACTGTTTACAACTTCGGAACACATGAAGGCTGAAAATGGCATGATTCCAAGAACAAACTCGAACCCAGTGCAAATAATTAGTAAAAAGAAGAATTCCTTAATTCATCGATCACAAGTTATGTTCTTACAGAACTGTGAAAGGACTTTCTTTTTCAGTATTATTTTGTAAAGTTGTGATTATTACAGAATAAGTTACTGTGGTTTCTCTCGGGATTCAGTAGACTGATAACTGGCTTGCATGCTGAAACACCCTCCATACAGAGAGCTCTCATTCTCCTCCCTTCTCAGGGCTCAAGAAAATGTGCTGCGTTGTGGTACTCACAGTGCGGGCTAACTCCATGTTAACAGAGCTTCTTTTGGTGAGGAAAAGCTTGACGTCCCAATCAAACTTCAGACCCTGCTGGATATATTCATGTTCAGCCAAGGCCTGAGAGCTGAAAGAATGAGAGAAAGAGAACCAACAGAGCTCTTTGAATATTTGTGTGTCCATTGTGTCACCTTAAAACCATATGAAACATTTGCATAGAAAAGTGTGGAACTGAATCCAACCATCACTGTATTTATCACACGGTCATCCTAATATAGACAGAAATACTTTTGCACTAAAGAATATTAAGCTTGGCTTTGACAAGAACTAGGTTTGCCATTCAAATTTGTGAAGTTGAAATATGATTTTATCTGCATTATTTTGAAAACCATAACCTATCTATGGCCACTCAACTACAACATTTCACAATAGCTGACATTTTTTTGCATTCTAGTGTGGACTACTACCAGCAGTTAACACTAGAATTTATTGTTTAACCTCAATAAAAAAGCAGGCTACTGTTGATTCGGTCATCAACATTGGTGGAATAATAACAGTGCTACAGATGGGAAGTCCCTCCCACTTCGCACAAGCTCAAGGTTATCAAGACGAGAAACATTTCCGGCCAGCTGCACCCTTAGCAAAAACATCCAACTCTTACACACAATCACACATACCACCTGCTATTGCATTTTATGTGATATGACAGGCTGATTTACACTAATGTTAAGCTGTGTAATACATTTCAGTTAGGCACTGCTCACAACCACACTGGTCTGCCCACTAGCCAATCAGAGCAAATATGAACACATTAAGTATTACATGGCTGGTTAGACGTTGTTGCAATTTGGGGGAAACCCACTGTGGTTTTATGTAGCCACAGAAATAAGCACGGCAAGTTGTTTTTTTTTTCTTTCTTTCTTTCTTCTGAGGGGTCCTTAGTTGAATGACAAGACTATTTGTACCACAAACCACTAAGCAGGCACTTTTCTTTTGGAATCGCCTCTTCTTCCGGCCACAGTTCTGGCAGCGAACATGGTCAAGGAAAGAAACTGCCTATATAACACATCACTTGTTACATTGTCTGTCAACTACTTTTCATGACTGACCCAATACACATACTTTCTAGTGTGTGGTGTTTTTGTTTTTTTTGTTTTTTTTTTACATTGAGTGAGATCTGGGCTGGATGCCCAGGTCTCTGTACCCAGTGTGAGGTGGGCATTATAGCCATTGGGAAGGGGGAATGGAGAGAGGCCTGGATACCATGATGGCAATGGAAAGGCATAACAGGAGGCCTCTGCATGGCCTGGTGCCAAAATTTGAGCTGGCATCTTGTGCATTTGTATCGTTCACTATGTGCTAGGAGTGCACTATATTACCACACACAGGGATTAGGGAAATGACCTGCACTTAATTAAAAAACTGGCTCACACCTTAAACAGACAATGACGGTCAACTGGCTGGCCGCAGTCTGGATGCAAACACAGCAAAGGATTTCAGCAGGCCAAAAAGAGTACTTGATACCAAATATCAAAAACATAACCACATTTAATTGTTTTATTTATAGACATAAAGGGTTAAACATTAAAAGGTAACTGCTGTAATCATTCATGGTAGCTTCACTTTACATTAGTAAGCAACAAATTTCATATAACTGGACCTTTACAAATTTAATTTGAATACCTCTCCGGTGATTGTGAAACTGTAACTGGGGAGGAGGACGGTAGCTCTTTTTTACCAGGAGGTGGTAAGGCTTTGGTGCCATTTCAGAACCGGCCTGCAATTCGACAGGAACTAAAGGTTACATAGCACAAGTTGGGGTCATTTCCGTTGACATGTTACTGGGGTAACATTTGTGGGGAAAAGATCATGGCAGACAGAACGAATCTGCTTTCCTTACTTTTTATAAATTAACTTCTAAAAAGTCACTACATCTTAAATTTGAAGGTTGTCTGCATGTATCGACTGTGGAAAAGCATTCATAACAGGCAGCGAGAATACCTTTGTATTTTATCGTAATGGCAGCGAGTTCCTTGCAGTAGCCCCTGCCATAGCTTTGGGATCATCAATTTTGTGGTGCATTGCCAGCTTTTTGGCACCAGCACCAGTCTTTTTTCAGTTGAAATACATGGAACCATTTCTAGATTAGACACCAGTACCACGTGAAACAAGGCCTATTTGAAAAGTCAGGCTGGAGTTCTGAGCAGCTTCTACAAAGCCAGGAAGTTCACTGAAGTCTTAGGCAGGAGTCAGTGAATAATAAGAAGGTGACAAATCGGTGGTGGGTGTGGACACTCCAGCCTGGGGAATGAAAATAAGCAGTGGGAATATATAGGAAGGTGGAGTTTCATTTTCAGTCACGGAGGTGGAGTTTCAGCCATGGTCTTTCTTTTTTTGCGCACCAATACGGTGTTGTATCAACGAATCAGTTTGACTGAGATCACTCAAAATGATGTGTTCATTTATATTGCATGCTTCTGCAATATTCCAAGGCAAGTTGCAGTAAATATTAACAACAATTATATTTGTGCAGCCTTAACAAATTCTTTCACGTTTTAAAACTGAAAAGAAGATACAGTGGCAAGTTCCTGAAAAAAACAAAACAAAGTTGATTTTACAGCTGCACTGCCACTTCATGAGGTTCACGTGTAGCTCTTACTTGTTGAGATACTCAGCTTGGCCACACACTTTCATCAGGTAGTCATCCACGTCGATTAGGTCCAAGTCGTCATGGGAGTAGCACAAGGTCTGGTATATTAGCAGGTCAGTGGTGGATGAACCTGATAAGCCAGCAGAAACCAGTAATTAGAAAGCCTTCATCAATTGGTCTGATTTTTAACTCCGCACAAAATTGTCTGACAGGAAAAAAGGAAATGCTGTCTGGTAAAAGCTGACTAGGGGATTAGAGAGTATATAAAGAAATATTATGCCAGTCTGCAATACAGACTCAGTTTAATCGATAGGGGATTTCAATTGGTGAAATGTACAGCCCTTCCTGTCCACACACACATCTGCTCCATTTTCGCAAAACTGCTAGCCAGCAATCTGAAACAAGTCAGTGAATATCTCACATGGAAAAACTCTCGGATGAAAAAATTGAGCCTTTTCTCTCATTCAAAATAAAAAGAGAATGAACAGACCATCCATCTTTTTTATAATTATATATTTAATTAGCCAGACACAAAAAGAGGTTTCTATATATTTTTAATCTCCATTTTCCTCTTTCCCACATCCTACAATTTTCTTTAAATAATAGAAAGACAAGTGGCTTTTTCCGAACATTGATTCTTACACAATCAAGCAAAGGCCACCAATTTATTACGCCTGATAGGATGCAAATACAATAACTGCATCATAGAACTCCAAGGCCAAACCTATTACATGAATATATAGGCGGATATAAGCAAACTAAAAGAGAATGTACAGGTTCTTGGTTTGCTGCTGCTTACTCAGGCAAGGCCACCTTCCACTTGTAAACACAGGCATGACTCATGAAGTATACTGAGCAAATATGCTCCACTGACAGGAAGGGGGCGGAGGATGGATCACCAAGTTCACAGAGAGACGTGTCTCTTCCAAAATATGCTGTAATCAATTCATCAGCTAAATAACAACATGCTTCAGGCTTGCTGATCTGATTATTGCACTATCTTTATGTAAATATGCCCTTGTTGGTACGAAACTTTCAAGTAAGAAGGTCTCGAGCCACAAAAGCGCATTACGGGTCCAATTGATAAAAAACACATTCTTTCCAAATTCAAGCCGGTTTTGTCATTTCAACAGAATCATTTGAAATCACTTTAAACCAACAATAACGGATACAAGTCTGGCCAGTTCAAGCAAACACATCCAGAAGCACAAATTCATAACCCACTGTATTTGTTCCAATTTATGTGTCACCATAGCAAAGGACATGTCATGTGGTGAGATGGAAAGCACAGGATGAAAAAAAGAGTGACTTGATTAAAAAGATTTACTGTCCATTCCCCCCTTTTCCTCTCACACGCTTTTTAAAATCCTAACCTCTGCCTTCCCTTTTTGTGTATACACATGTATTTATTTGCTCCTTTTAGCTTGTTGAATGAAAAGCTGGCTATTTTAATTGAAAACACAAAACAGATAGCTGGCACACATTCCCTTCACTGTAATTCCATTAAGAGGGTTCAGAAGTGAAAGCCCTTGCAGTCTATCAGATGAGATTCTCTAGTCCTGGCCAATCTATGTGTCTGTATGTCTGTATGTACACCGCTCCTCACATCGCAGTTGTTTCCTGAGCTGCAGACTGGGGGGGATCTACTATACCAGACTCAAGTTCTCAGGAAAATATCACGCCAGTGGTAGAGAACAGCAGCAATGGCAGTGTGTGGGTTCCCCAGGCCAGCACCTTAGCCAATTTTCCAGAGCTGCTTCAATGAGCACACTTACATGCAAACTAATTTTATCACATTACGCAAGTGGTCAGATAAACAGCATATTACAGTAACATAAATCAAATTAAAGCCATAATTGGATATAGCTCAGTAGGTTATTCAGAACAAACAAACTGATAATCTGATTTCTTTTTTGCATGAACACGAACTGAAGCAAACAGGGACAAAGCTGCTCTGGACCTAAAAAAGGAAGCAGTAGTATGTGTAATGTATCTACTTCAGAATAAATATATATTTGACAGCTCATTAATAACCAGTACCAAGCTTCCAAACCAAATAATAGATAGATGAGAATTAATTAATAATTAATAGATCTTGCAAATATATTATACAATTCATCATGGATCCACTCAATCCCAACATTATTTTATATAATATAATCCCAAGTTATTGATTAGATTTATATATGTAATATATTATATTTCCAATAACAGCATGTCCCAAAGTGTGGTATCGTATACCACAGCATTCCTTTTTTTTTTTTTTTATGAAAAATTTTTTATTTATGAACTTCCACCCCTTTACTTCGCATCGGGCCATATCATACTACACAACTGTTGTTTTTTTCCCCCTATAACCGCACATACTGCCGTGTTTTATCCCATGCACAGTACGTTGGAAAATATAATTACACTGATAGTTTCTGTAATTATAGCAAAGCTAATGCCCCACACATTTCTAAAAGCAATTCAATTACTGACTGACTGTAAATGCGCTAATCGAAAAATTACCAAACATTACTACATCAACTAATTTTGTGGATATAAACATGCTGAATGTCAGTACACTCTGGCTTACCATCACAGGTGAAGATGAGTGGCTCTCGGATGTGCTCACCAATGACGGTGACCTTTATGCTGACCCCGAGTCCTTGCTGCAGCTCCTCCTGCGCCACACACGGACCCCACACAAACCCTGCATTCTTAGAGCAGTCTGTGTACGGGTAAGCCGAGCGCAACCTACACACGGCAACATTGCACTCAGAGCACATCATACTAAAAGTTATCATAATCATTAAATGAGGATGCCCATCCTGCACTGCATCAAAAGATTTTTTTTGATCAGTGATCCAAATGTCAATGCCTATGGGATCCATTAATTAAAGCCAACTCAGCAAACTGGTAAAGGGAGTTATGAATGATTCAAAACTTTTCTGAATATTCTGAATTAAGCTTGTTCGAAAGTAATAATTAACTCCTGATTATCTTACTTTGCCTTATATAGGCAAATTAAGCAAAGAGTCACAGCGGTGATTTCACTGCCTTTAAGTTCAACTTAAAATGTACTTGTTTATTTTGTTTTAATTTTTCTATGAAAGGCTTTGATGTGACAGTTTTTTTAAAATATTTTTTTAAATAAAAGTTTTACATCCCTAGTGATGGTTTCTGTTTAGTAAAAAGCTAATTTAATTAGCAAAAAAAAGTTCATTTAATATTAACTGACTGGTAGTCTTAAAACGTTCAATCATTTTATTTAATTATCTTTAAATAAATATTCATCATGGAAAAATGAAAACTGGACAAGCCCAGACTGAGCAAACAGTCATAGGCCAAAAACAAATGTACTAAGTAGTGTGTAACCTGTAGTTTATACTCTTTAGCAAGATGTGTGTGCTAGCAAACATGCTTTTCCTGTTACTACGAGAACCAGCCGTTGCCTGTGGCTACATCCAAATCTGCATATTACTGAACTACTGATTACGTAAAAATGTTACACAACCATAGCTCATGATAATTTGACTTATGTAGTATGTCTTTTCAAATGTTGACTTTGATCATTTATTCTTTTGCAAGCTGTACAGGTTTCTAAAAAAAACACCATGTTTCTGAAGAAGTGAGCATAGAGGAGAACTCACACATCGAGCATATGACAGAAGGCAGCCACCTCCTCATCACGCTCCTCAGAAACCTGGAAGAGCTCATAGCCAAAGCCATTGAGCCTGGAACGAAGTGACACCTGCACGACAGGAAGGTAACTCATTTCCAATTCTCACGTCTCTATTTACTATAAACTACATATGTTACAGAAACAATTGTTTAACAGTTAGTCTAAGGACTTCCAAGTCCCAAGTTTATAATTATTAAGATGACATTATTACTAATTAACACTCTCTTAACCATAAAAAAAGGTCACCCAGGAAATCTCCATTATAATCAGTTATACGAGTACTGTATCATATACCAAACCGACAATGTTGGCAGAAACTTTACTTCTTTGTAGTACATACTGGATCAGCTGACACCCTGCGGTTGTTTCTGACACTCTTTTGCCCAGGCAAGTAGGTGCGAGGTGGCACCTGAGGGGGTAGAGTCTTGCTGCGAGCCACAGGCTTCCCAGATTGGTCACCATTAACTTTTTGTTGCCTAGGTGACAGCCTACCACTGCTGATCCTCAGAAGGGAGTCATTCAGGTTGTCATAGTTTATTGTTTCTCCAGAGGTAAGCTTGGGTTGGTCCACCTCAGGGCTGAAAAGGTTCACATCTCTGGAAAGTGAACCCCTGCAGAGGTGGAACGAGTCTGGCTGAGGTATTGGATTCCTTGGTGGAATTGCTGGAGGAGGTTCATCCGGAGGTGGCAACCCCTTTGACAGCCCTTCAGTCATCCTCTCATAATCATCCTTCCCAGGATTTTCCAGGATATAGAGGGGTTCCTTGCTGTAGCCATGAGGATCCACATGTGATCTTGATGGGCTGGAAACTCCAGGCTGGATGAGGTTGAGAATCGGATCAGACGCTGATAACCCTTGGTGCAAATTTGTGCCAGGTGGACTGGGGATACGTCTAGGTTGTGTATTCCTGGATGGCATAGTCTTGCCACTCTCAGACTCTCCCCTTCCAGAGGGATCTTTGTCCTGTTTAAGGCGAGAGAGCGCATCATACTCCATTTGCAAAGCCTCAGCCAGAACCAGCTCTCTTTGACTTAGACCCAGGCAGCTCCAGTGCTGCTCACTGTCATTCTGTGTCTGTGCTGCAGACATGATCCTGTAGGGAACGATGCCACTATGTGGTTAAAAAAAAAAAAAAAAAGAGGATTTGGAGGTCTTTATGAAACCCAAAGCAGCACCATTGGGCCCTGTCAAGAAATATAAGAGCAAAATGGATATTAACAGTTGACTATTCACATACCTTTTACTACAACACATACTGTAATTTAGCCTGGCCATACTTACCTTGCCCATAACAAGAAGGGCTCCCTAATACAACACATATACCTCCGTACACAAGAGTCTAACAGCTGCATGACCAACAAACCGAACACATAATTAATTACATAACACAAAACACCTTGAAATTTATGCTCTATTTGGATCAAATGTGACAGTGGAAGGGCTTTCAATTACAGTCACTGCATTTATCTAAAGAGAACCCCAGATGGGTTTTGCTTTAGGAGGACAGTCATCTGGCTTCAATTATCTTTGCTTGCTCAGCAAAAGTCAGGCTGCTGTCTCCTGCCTCTCGTAGGCTGAACATGGCCAACAGCACTCTGCAGGCAGCAAAGCAGGGAGTAATCGTCCTGGCCCCAGCAAAACAGTCAGACTCTAGGAGGTCACTGGGTTCTTTATAAATGTGTAAGAATGCAGTGTGGATGAATAAAATGGATGAAATACTGATTGTCTTTCTATAGCCAGGAATTAACAAAGGTAACTGTCCCATACATAACCAATGTAGAATAATAAACTGTTTTATACATTAATAATGGCCAAATTACTAACATGCAATAAGATCATCTCAATACATTTAGCCTTACACTGATTAGCCACAACATTAAAACCACTGACAGGTGAAGTGAATAACATTGATTATCTCATTACACTGGCACCTGTCAAAGGGTGCGACATATTAGGCAGCAAGTGAACAGTTAGTTCTTGAAGTTGAGGTCTTGGAAGCAAGAAAAATGGGCAAGCATAAGGCCCTGAGCAACTTTGACAAGAGCCAAATTGTGATAGCTAGGCAATTGGGTCTGAGCATCTCCAAAATGGCAGGTCATGGGGTGCAGGCGTTCCTAGTATGTAGTGGTTAGTACCTACCAAAATGGTCTAAGAAAGGACACCTGGTGAACTAGTGGCAGAGTCATGGGTGCCCAAGGCTCATTGATACATGTGGGGAGCAAACGCTTGCCCATCCAGTCCAATCCCACAGAAGAGCTGCTGAAGCAAAAACTGCTGAAAATGTTGGCTATGACGGAAAAGGTGTTGGGACACACAGTGCATCACAGCTCGCTGTGTATGGGGCTGCGCAGCTGCAGACTGCTCAGAATTCCCATGCTCACCCTTGTAAGCATCAGAACTGGACCATGGAGCAATGGAAGAAGGTGGCCTGGTCTGATCACATTTTCTTTGACATGTGGAGAGCTCGTGCATTTACCTGGGGAAGATATGGCACCAGAAAGCATTAAGGGAAGAAGGTAGAGGCAGTGTGATGCTCTTAGCCAAGTTCTGCTTTGAAACTTGGGTCCTTCAATTAATATGGATGTTACTTTGACACATACCACCTACCTAAACATTGTTGCAGATCAAGAACACCCCTTCATGGCAACAGTATACCCTAACGGCAGAGGCCCCTTAATAGGATCGCGTGCCCTGCCACACTGCAAAAATTGTTCAGGAATGGTTTGAGGAACATGACAATGAGTTCAAAGTGCTGATCTGGCACACAAATTCCCCAGATCTCAATCCTACCAAACATCTGTAGGATGTGCTGGACAAATACGTCCGATCCATGGAGGCCACACCTCGCAACTTACAGGACTTAAAGGATCTGCTGCTAACATCTTGGTGCCACATAGAACAGCGCACCTCCAGAGGTCTTGTGAAGTCCATCCCTTGAAGGGCGCTTTTGGTAGCACAAGGGGGACCTACACAATATTAGGCAAGTGGTTTTAATGTTATGGCTGACAGGTGTGTGTATTTACTAGCAAACATTTTTTTTAGCAAATTCTCTCTAAATAAATGTTAAGTACCCCCAACATTTCAGCTAAAACACCATTTATAATTATATTACTCTCCTCTCACTGCATCATCAGATGCTTTATGCTCATTATACTGCTGCACTGCAACAATTCAAGGTTTGCAGACTAAATAATTACTGACAATATTACTCCGAAACAGCAAAAAACCCATGGAAGGAGGGTCACGACATCAGTGTTTTCAGCTATCCACCAGACACACCTCCCCACCTCAACCAATCAGTTATCAACTGAATGCTGGTTGACAAATCCTCATAGAAATCCACACCATAATGTTAGGAAGTTGAAGAACAGTGTTCCTCCGCATGCAATGCTTACCCATAATCCCCTTCTCTTCAAAATGACGCAAATACACAAATATGCTTCAACGCAGAATTATAAACCAGCCTTTTGTGGTTAAAGGTCAGATGTACAAAACATTGTTTATTTTCCCCTGTTTACACAGCCTGGGGCAGTCACCACAACTTAAAGTTCCTCTGAGAAGGTATATTACTGACAATCTGAAATGTGTCATCTGGAAGAACAGCATATACTTACAAAGAGTAAAAGAAATTATCTTTTTATACTAAAAAAAAAAAAAAGGGAAAAAAAAGAAGAAAAATCTAAATCACAGGCACCTACTGCGTAGCACAAAATTCAAACTAGGCTGGAAGAACAAATTTCAATATTCAAATAAAGGTCCTACAAAGTCTTATATGGGACAACCAGAATTTTACAAATCATAATTCAGGTGCACTGCTTTATTAAGCATGTCCAACCAACCCTTATCATAGCCGACATGCAGACTTCTATTTTACCTACACTAACTCTGGAAGGGCCTTTTCTTTAGCTAATTGTTTACATCAGATGGTGGAGCAGATGCAGGAAAATGACAAAAGTACTTGAATTAAAATTCAAGTAAAGACAGCAACTTTTGGACTTTTCTGAGCAGCGTTTTCCATATCACTGCCCCTTTTCTAAAGAGTACAAGAGAATTCCTGAACGGGCATAAAAGCTAAACCTGTTCAAAATGACAAGACTTTAACTAGCCGCGACTTGATAAAATGGATTAGCAAAGTACTTGGTATATAAAGGGCTTGTTTTGATGGCATATTTAACCTCTCAACCTCCACTGCAGCTCTATATGAATAGAAGGAGATGGAGTAATTTCTTGCCATATGTACATATACTTGAGAATTCCTCCTCACGTTGCCCCCGGCTTTGACCTGCACAGAAAACAAGACTGGCAGTGGGTTTTTCCCTCTGCTCATAACAATGCGCAGGAAATTCTCACACACTTCTACCCACAATCCACTAAAAAACAGGGACAGATTGCAGGAGAGGAGTGGGAAAAAGAAAATGAAACAGACAAGTGACACACGTTCCTCAAGACCTCCACAGTTTGACCTCTTTTATGTGCACCCGCCACAATTTATGAACACATGTGCTTCTGGGGTTAACGCCACTTTAAGAGAGGTCTGAATAAAGTGTTAAAGAACTGCTAGGCCTACAAACAGAGGGCTTCACTGACTCCTCTGAGATTAGCTCTCTTTTGGCTTTTTGTCAACCACTCTATTTAGCACCTGTTTTTCCCATTTGTCTGCAACTGAACATATTCGTGCATACAAGGATACAAGTGCACAGATACAAGGCCTACACAGAATATGAAAGTCAGGCCTGATTCAACCAGGAACAGGTTTAATCTCAGTGACAGGTAGGAGAGCGGACTAACAGAGAGATATAACAGGTGGATCAGATTACAGAGATCATCAGGCTCAAAGGACTGAAAGGAGATTCACAATCCTGACATGTTTGTAAACAGACAGCCCAGACATCAACAGATGGATCCATAGCGCTATGTGCACGCGGCATCAACTTCCAAACAGCATCTCTGAGGCTGGCTTCCTTTTCCCAGGAGTGTGATTCTCCCATCATCTCCCCATTCTGAGTACCAGGGCCTTTTGGCCGCAGGGAAGCAGGCGCGAGAGGAGGGGTGGGAACAAGGGCGGAGTCTGCATTGTTCCGGCCCTGGGACCCTGGAATCAATCCCCCGCCGAGATATAATCCCATTCAATTAGGGGCGGCTCCCAGATTGGCCAAACAAAGGACACGGAGAGGGGGCCAACACGTGAGCCAGGGCCGGCACAGACACGTTCACACGCCTCCAAGAGACGAGAGACAAAGAGGCCGCTGTCATCTCTGGCCATGCACCCCCACACACCAACCCCCCTCTCCCTCCCCAATAACACCCACTCACCAACAAATAAACCAGCGCCCTCTTACACATAGCTCCAATAAGAACCCGTGCAGGAAAAGACACCCACTGTTGTAAGCCAATAGGCAAGCGAGATGTATGCCATCTTGAACTTCTCTTACCTTGTCAGTAAAAGGAAATTGTAGGAGATGTGCAGTGCTAGATAAAATAATTAAAAAAAAACAGAGGAACTGAAGTGATACAACCAAATATTGAGCTAGGTGTAGAAATACTAAGAGTGTTTAATAAAATACTAATATGAGAGATTATATACACAGTCCTGATGTCATAGCAAGTCAAGTCTCCACTGACTTAGGTTTTCAAATTATGTGAGACATGTCTGAAAACAAGTTGTGTTCTTTGTTCATGACACGTGGTGTCAAAATCACATGAAATAGGACTGTGATGCCAACACTCAACACTAGACAAGCACAACCAAAACACTGTCGCCATAGCCTGAAAGATCAGCTGAAAGATTTCTCTCTGATCAGTGTGATTTCACTGTAGCTTTCAGTCACATTCTCTGAATTAGTAACATGCAAGGGAAAAGTGTGTCAGGTGAGCAGAGTGCAAGATTCCATACATATTTTAAAAGCAAAAGAGATTCAGTAGATAAAAGCCAGCAGCTAACAGTTACGGAAACTACCTAATACCCAGGCTGCAATCAGCTGGAGTATGAGGATACAGAAACTGAATGTTGAGGTTAATTGTGATTCTGATGAGGGATTATACAAGATATAGTGTTTTACGCCATGTGTGCAGAGTTGAAGTGAACTTACCATGTGTAGTAAGTTAGACTGTGCTTCCTGTCATATGTGACAGGCAGAAATATGTTTTGTGCCATGCGTGCTGAGCTGCAGCGTGTTCTGTGCCATGCGTGCTGAGCTGCAGCGTGTTTTGTGCCATGCGTGCTGAGCTGCAGCGTGTTTTGTGCCATGCGTGCTGAGCTGCAGCGTGTTTTGTGCCATGTGTGCTGAGCTGCAGCGTGTTTTGTGCCATGTGTGCTGAGCTGCAGCGTGTTTTGTGCCATGTGTGCTGAGCTGCAGC
>JAQQZX010000016.1:11530025-11564080 GCA_030068355.1 Notoglanidium maculatum | reverse complement strand
CTACATAATTCAGTATATGTGTTGCTTCATAGTTTGAGGTATTCAGTATTGTTTTACAATGTAGAAAACAAAAAAAAGAGAAAAACCTATGAAAGAGAAGGTGTGTCCAAACTTTTGACTGGTAGTATAAGTCTTTAGTCTTTTGTTTTGTTGGTGTGTGTTCTTCCATCATTATTTAACTTACAAATATGTAGATAAAAGAGCAGTCTAAAATTGATTTCAAGTCTGGCATTTTCATTTGGAATCTGTTGATAATTTTCAATATACCAAGAGCCAAGTTATCAAAAAATTCAAACAAACCCATCAGAGAGATATTAAAAACATTAAGAGTGGCATCAACTATTCAACTGTTCAACTAATCAACTATTTGGTACATTCTTAAAAAGACTGGTGAGCTCAGGAACACCAAAAGGCTTGGAACACCATGTAAAACAACTTTAGTGGATCACAGAAGAATCCTTTTCCTGGTTGGCCAGGTCAAATATACTCTCCAACAAATATACTCAAGTCAACAATCAAGAAAACACTTCACCAGAAAAATACTGATTACTTACCACAATATGTGACTGCAGTAATGTCAGGAAAAAAAGGAATATACAGGTTGGGTACCACACCCTCTTGATACCTATTGTCTGTAGCGTAGTGCCTCAAGCTTGGCTGCTGTGTGAAAACCCGTTCCTTTTTCTAAATTACAGTCCTCTCACTGGCAGGATGAATAGTATATTTGTTGGTGCCACAGTAATCTCTGGTCACATTTCTGCTGTAAACAGTGAGAAGTATGCTAATGTGCAGTGAGTTTGCAGTATTGTTCAATGTACTAGATGTTAGCATCTAAAGTGCTTGTTTTTATTTGTGTGACACATTGACCCCAGCACTGTGGAGTCAGGTGTTGAGTATTGGATGTATTGGCTGTGCATCCACATTTAAACATTATCCTTCTGGTGCTTCACGAAAATCAGAAAACACAGAAGGCGTTCTCAAGAGGTTTGTCCCTTCAAGGCTACTGTAGAGGCACAACATAGAGGCTGGAAGAGGACCCGCTCCCGAAGTAGATCTAAAGGGCTCAAGCTTTTCAAGCTTATACACAGTGATTCATAGTTACAGGTTACACTAATGAAAACATATTGTGGTAAAATATTACATTATATTTTACAGTTTTAATGGCAGTTTAACAAATGCCCCCAGATTTCTAAGCTGTAAACAGTACTATTTGTGTACCATTAAATTTTATAGTGTATATGTGTGTGCACATATCCCTGGAGGTGTCAATAATTCTGGAGTTAACTATATAATGACAGCAATTCAGCTGAATACTTTTGGTACTCTGTCCAACATTGTGGGATTGAAACACCAGGTGAAATGTGCTCTAAAAGATTCCCTTTAAGATAATTCCTTCCTTAATAAAGCTAATTTCCTTTAAGACAACAATAAACGTGATTGACGCCCATTATTACCAAATGAGGTCAGTGATCATGTTTGGTCAGAAAATTATTCCTATCAGGGCCAAATATGATAATAAGAGAGCCCTTGCCGTTAACACCTGTCCAGCAGGGATGCGCGCTCCCGCTCCACATACCCTTCCGTGTGAGTGAGAAACGGGAGCGCGCGCGTGGGATGAGCGGGTGCGCGCTCCGTTGAGGAAACGGCCGTTTCGGAGACAGCCGGAGACAAGAGAAGAGGACATCCACGTTATACTCATCAGTACCGCATTAAACCGAAATCTGCGCATCCCGTTGCACATCTCGACAGAGGATTAAGCTACCTGGTGAAATCCGTGCTCTGCAGGTAAGAAGCAAAACGTCAGTATTGCGATCATTCCGCGGCTCGTGCGCGCCGGACGCAGCGGCCTCACTGCACAGACCAAAGCCAGGTGCACAGAAAAAACACAACACGTCAAGCCTGTGATTCTGCGCTTTCTTTACTAAACACGGCTTATGATGATGACCGAGCTGATCTGGTAATCCTCAGTTTTTCCTCCTCTTCATCCTCAACCTCACTTGCGCATCGCTCCGTGATGCGGTGTAATCTTTTGCTTGTCTGCGCAAATTGTAAACAAGCTGTCCTATTCGCCGAAATGCGGTGTCTGTTCGTAAGAAAGAGTTTGAAAAAATCCTGGGTTGACACGAACAGAACGGCCACTGTAGTGAAACACCGGCTTATTTAAGACTGATAAGTTGTTTTTGAGGCCGAATGCAGCCGCATGTTGGGAGGAGGGAGAGAGGGGAGGATGCTCCGAGTGAAACTCACCCCTTGGCCGCTGCGTAAAACAGACCTATAGTGATGGAGATGCAGAAGTTTATCATTATAACATGACTGCAACACAATAATGGTTGGTTTTACATTGATCCTAAGAATAGCCTATTAGCTTACCTCATGCTTATACGTGATGGCCTGTTCAGTTAGCAGAGGAGGCTAAAACTTTATGCAGGGGTCAGAGACGCAATTTATCCTTGTGCCATTTTTTTGACACAGGCCTAATGACCACGTAAATTAACCACTGAACAGATCTAATACATTCAGAATAACTCAAGAATCGTTCTATCAAGTACATTATCCAGCTGGCCTGTAATACAAGCTAAGTAAAAAGGGGTGTTACCATCAAGGAAACACGTTTTGTATCATCTTTTACCTAGAATACTGCATATTCCTAGTGTATCTTTAAAGCTTCACTTTAAAAGGTATTTTGGGTTAAGTTTACTATATAAACTATACATACTATACTATATATACTAGATAAACTATATCCACATTTCCAGGTGAAAGGTAAACATTAAATATAAAAAACATAAGGGTACCACCCCAGCTACAAGAACGGTAAACTATACTACCCCTTTTTCTTCTGAAAGTGTAGATATACAGATAACACCTTATTACAGGATCTTTGACCACAGGATAATGAGGTGGTATAAAGAATTCACTGCATGGTAATATCACAGTTTTCATCAGCTTACAAAAGATGATATTAAATGTTGTAGTAATGCAACTGCAAGATGTATACCTGATCTCATAAAATTTTCATCACAGATGAAAGAAAGATGACAGAGGAGAAGGAGCAATATGCTGAAACATTATCTTTTGTCATTTTTCATATGAATTGGTTTGTGAGAATTGTTACTTATGAGTGAGAATGTTTTGGCAGAAACACTGAAGTAGAATTATTAGCTAGGGAAAATAGAGAATATCTCTGTTTTAATAATAGAATTGTTAAGAAGATTTTTATTGTTAGTAGATTATTAAAACAATGTAGAAACAAATATTTTCTCTGATTTTGCCTGGTATATTGATTAAAGAAAACTACTGTTAGACTTTTCTTATGTGAAACTAATATGTTAGGTTCAAAGTGTTTGTAAGGTGTGTCAGGCTTTTTAACAAGCAGCAGGTATAAAACAAACAAACAAACAAAAAAAACACTAAAAAATTAGGGGACTAATAACAAAAGTGAGAAGATTCTTGTAAGGTTTTACTAGATTATGAATAATTCAATTTGCAACATATTTGGGAAATAAAATACATACTTTCTTTTGCAAAGAAATATGTTTCAGATATTTTCATTTTAACACTAACCCAGTAGGTCCACAGATATAATGTCCCCATTTGTAATTACTTCCAGTAGCATGGGAGGCTTTAGCTTACCAGAATTACTCCACTGACTGAACAACTTTTCCACCATGAATTAAATATACAATGAAACCCACTTAAGATTGTATCTGTAGCCATGTGACCTTGCCACAGCCCAACTCCCACGACTCCCACTGAGCTGGAGCCTTCAGTGTGAACGAGTGAGAGATGTACATATATCCTCATCGTTATTCAGATTGCAGTAATATTTTGTTCCGCTGAGGCCTAATTCATGATAAAGTGAAATGTGACCCTCGGTGTCTGTTCTCTGAATGTTTGATTGTTGACAGAGGTCTGTTCACCTGAATGGGCAAGAAAAGATATCAGACAGTCATTCAGTCTATTGTGTGAGGTTAATTAAAGAAGCTCCTTTTTTATCTATTCATGTAAAAATGTAAGGATAGTAGTGGATCACAGCAAGAGTTGCCATGGGTATCAGATTAGGATGAAACCTGACTACCCAGATCCCCAGTTTTATAATAGTTTTTTTTGTGCAAGCTTATATTGTAGGTATTTGCCCAGACTCACAGTGTTTTTTCTCAAATTGAGCACTTTAGTGTTTATTTCAGTGCATAGAAGCTTGCAGATAGTGACTTGCAGTTTCCATGCTTGCTCTGAACTGCAGTACTGTAAGTCACCATTAGATGGTGACATTTTACCCGTTTTGTGTTGTATTTGAAATAATATTTGAGTGAAATTAGTAAGCTCTAAATTATTAGAATATAACAAAAGTAATATTTTAAACTTTAAGCAGATTTCATAATAACAGTGTATCCTTATTTTTGTTCAATGATCGACTGTAGCTTGAGAAGAGGAGAGTTTATATCTGTTTCGTCTGTTATAATAATTTTCTGCCATGTGGATTAATTTTAAGTAATCCTCCTACCTGGCATCATGTCTATGATATTGCATAGAGTAGCATTTGCCCATCCATGTTGCTCACTGCAGGTACTGGATGTATGCAATTAAAACAGCATTAAACCATCTCATCTCATCTTTTTTCTGGGAATAGTACAATAAAAGTCAATAACAGTATACTCCATTTAATTCTCTATTTTACAGCACATTATACACACTCTATTGCAGTTCTTTAAATGTAGTCTATATTGTTTTACAACATAATGAAATGTCATAGATGTGGATTTATTATGGACATGGAATTCTTTCCTTTTTAAAATATAGGATGTGGTCTGTTCTGTGCCTTTCCCTCCTCCCAAGAACATCCGTATCTTTAAATAGGATTGTTTTTTTCCCCTCTGCCCTGAAGCCAAGTGCCATGCAAGCTCAAGTTTCTCATACAGCAACTGGATGCACACCTTTTAGTTTGCTGGCCTTTGTTTTTTTTTTCGACGCTCTATTTTTAGCTCTGAAACAGCAGCTTGCTCCCGACAAGGGGTGAGTTAGTGTGAGAAGGGTGCGTCTCGAGGAGGGCATGATTAAAAGGGATCAGCAACAGCATTTCGCTTGTTTTAACAGAACCTTGTGTTGTGCTAGATTGCTCTCGGGCCTTGGAACAACAATGAGAATGGCAAAACAGTAATGGAAGACTCAAAAAAGCCCAAAAGGCCACTTTGTCTGGGTTTATCCCAATAAATGCGTTGTCTGGGTATGGATTTAGAAGAGTAGTAAATCAAAAATAGATTGCCAGATGTGTATGGGTTTGAATCAATGCATTTTGGCCTCTAGCATATGCATGCATTTATTTAAATTATTCAGAAGGCTGGTACTGATACCTAAGCCATTAGCTTCCATTTAACACAGCATAGTTGTGCCTTGTTTATGATGCAATGTAGTATAATACACTCATGTTGTTAGATATGCAAATAGGCATTGGTTTGGTTTGTCATCTGTAATAACTCATTGACTCTAAATGGAAAAACTCACTCGGTTGTTGCTGGGTGGCAGCATGCATATGGCTGGTTGTAGTTTTGTTAGGCAAATGAGCTTTAGAGTACCTTTGTGCAGTTTTGTCCTTTAGGGATGTCTGATAATCATTTGGTGTCTTCAGGACACTAAAAAGAAGTTAGCAGTCAGCCTCTTTCAAAACTAGTATTCCATTTCTTATTCTTATAAATTGAATGATATATATGCAAAAATAAATGTTTTGATTCCATCCTTAGTTAAATTATTTCACATTAGAACAGGAGTCCTTTTTTCCCCTTTTGAGTCTGGTTCCTCTCAAGGATTCTTCCTTTTGCCATCTCAGGGAGTTTTTCCTTGCCGCCATCACCGTCACCACAGGCTTGCTCATAAGGCCTAAAAAAAAGGTTTGGTTCCTGTTGGTTGTCAGTTGAGGTCATGGGTCAGTAGGGATTCCCCCCCCCCCCTTTTATTTAAATAAGGAAATTTAAATAAATAGGCCGCCTACTTTGAGCCGCGGAGGGCACAGATTCTGGCTCTGGGGCGCACGTAAAAGCTAAATATTTAAACGGAAATAAAGGCATGATGCCACTGACAAGCGAACCAAGCTGCTGATTGGCGGTGGATACCACATCGCTGGCGAGATTTGTCCAGTGGTCAGCTCTGTCAACTTTGCCAGCTGCTGATGCGAACGTACAAGGGCAGTTTTTGACCTCATGAAGCACGTTTTTAAATGTTTTGAAACCCAACCTCACAATTTTGGTTGGCACGCTAGTGAGTATTCGGAACACAACAAGTACAAAGTTATCAATGCCTTTGTAAGTGACGACAACGATGGTCTTTGTGAACGACCGACCGTGCAGCATTGCAAAGTGGCTACGATTTTTGGGACGATTCACCAAGCTCATAAAATAAATTTGGGTCGCACATAAATTGACAGGGTCGGTCGGAAACCGGAACCAAACAAAGAATTCTTTTATGCCTTAGGGATATATATATATATATATATATGTATATATATATATATATATATACATAGACAGATAGATAGATAGATAGATAGATAAATGTATAGATTCATAAGTTTATATTCAGAATGTGAAACTACTTTGTGACAATGTCTGTTTTTTAAAAGCGCTATACAAATAAAATTTAATTGAATCGAGTCAAACCAGTACCTTACAATTAAGGCAAATCACCAGTGTACTAGGTACAGAGTAACTAAGGATGTGGTTATGCAGAATGCATTGGATGTGTTTTTTTGGTAATGCATTTTTATTGCAGTATCTAACAGTGAAGGTATTAGCCAGCCACCTCCTTAAATTTGTTTTATAATTAGATGAATGTGTTGTTTTCAGCTGTTGTAATTGCATTATTATGTGGAATTATTAGCAGACTTGAACGTTTGCTTCATGCTGTCTTTATCTTCCTATTGGACCTTCAGCTTGTTACAAGGGCAACTAGCTGCTTGTTTGATATTGAAAAAATATCAGTGCTCCAAAATTAGACTTTAGTGCATATGTGTGCAGTAATTGCCTGCAGAGGGCTTTCCCCTTTCATCCAAAATCTGTATTACCATATTCAGGGATTTTCTCTTTAGCTGCAATGGATTAAAGAGAGAAGGAAAGTCTTTACTGCAAAAAATTGAATGAAATGTCATTGGACTCCAATAGATGATTTTGTTTCATGGACATACTTTGAAGATTTGTGCAATTGTATATTTTGTTTGTGTTGAAATGTTATTTATGGTTGAAAGTATCTATGGTCTTAGCCTCACATTTAACATTCTCTGATCAAAGCCAGTTTTTCCCTTAAAACCACAAAGAACTTAATACAATGACATGTTGCTTTTGTTCATTTTTCTGTGCACATGACAATATCTATTTTGAGATAGAATATCTGTAGAAAATATAAAAGAAGTTTACATTTGCTTGCAGCTGATGCATTACCACATGCATTGTCACAGAATTCACTGTATTTTACAGGGCTGTTGCACACATCTGAAACTTTAATTAAGCTTTGACGATGCCCTTCCACCCGAGGGACCCTACAAGCCCTCTGAACTCAACAGCTTTTTAGGCCGTACATAAAAATACAGGATGGTATTATTCCAAATTGCCTGCTTTCATAGGATAAGCTCATAAATTATGCCTGAACATTAAGGCTAATATTGTCAATATGCTGAACAGCAAGGATACATGAGTGTTGAAAATAAGAGAAGCTGAATTGTCTAGACTGAATTGTCTGACAGGGAAATGTCACACTTGTATGGGTGAGGAAAATGTCCTGTATTTTAAAAGAAAAGACAGAGAGAAGGGTAGAGAGTTGACATTTCTGATGAATCATCCATTACTTTCTTCAGAGCCCAGAGTGGACCTTAATGGAAAATCTCATAAGCTCCAATAGCTTCAGGATATATTCTATTGGTGATCTAAAGAGTAGTGCAGGTGCAATATTATTCTAGCTTGAAACCTTATGAAAAACTGGCCAAGTTGCAATTCGTTGGCCATTCAGTGTTGCACACTACCTACATGGAATCATAGTTGTTGCTACAGTTGAGACCCAAGTTTACATACACCTAATCTAAATATTTAGATATTTATTCAGTTTTTCACAAATCCACACATTTCATGTTACCTTACATTATCCTCTGGCAAGTCAATTAGCACATCTACTTTTTTCACATCAAAGGTAATTTTAAAACAATTAATTAGAGACAGATTATTTCAGATTTAATTCACTATATCAGAATTCCAGTGGGTCAAAATTACACCAAGGTGACTGTCTGTTTAACAGTCTGGAAGATCCCAGAAAATGATCCAAGGCTTCTCATTGGCCATTCTTCGTAATTATTTCATTGAGAGTGCACATGTGGCTTTATTTAATGGCCTGCCTTTTTGAGCGAGTGCCTCTTTACACTTGGTACCATGGGAAATCCAAGCACCTCATCCAAGTCTCAGAATAAAAATGTGGACTTCCTCCTTAAGTTCAATTTCTAAATAATGGAATGTACCAAGAGCATCTGTACAAACAAAAAAAATTGAGCCCACACAGACACTGCATCATTCAGGAAGGAGTTGCAAATATGACCTCCCAGGGATGAACAAACTTTGGTCCAAAGGTTACACTGAAACCCAAGATAACAACAAACTACTGGTAAAGAACTTCATCAGGCATCAGGTAATGAAATACATATGGCCACTATTAATAAAGTTTGACATAGCCATGGTCTGAATGGCTGTTCTGCAAGGAAGAAGTAACTACTCCAAGAACAGCATAAAAAAGCCAGACTGAAGTTTGCAGGTGGTCACCCAGATGAGGAGTCTTCTGTGGGCAGATGAAAAAAAAATCAAACTATTTAGACATAATGATCAGTGCTATATATGGAGGAAAAATGGTGAGGTTTTAATCTGAAGAACATCATACCAGCTGTGAAGTGTGGTGGTGGCAGCATCATGTTGTGTGGGTGTTTGGTTCAGAAAATAGATAGCATCATCAGGAAGAAGGTTTATCCAGATATACTGAAGCAACATCTCAAGACTGCAGCCAGAAGTTGAAACATGGTTATAACTTGGTATTTAAGTAGGACAGTGAGCTGAAGCATACTTCCAAATTTGTAACAAAATTGCAAAGATAAAGATAGCATTATTGGGAGTAATTATTGTATTAAAGTATTGGGAATGGCCATCACAAAGCCCTGGCCCAAATCCCATAGAAAATTTGTGAAGTGAACTAAAAAAGTATGTCTAAGCAAGGAGGCCTACAATCTTGAATGAGTTACACTAGTTATCGCTAGAGGAATGAGTAAAATTTACAGCAAAGTATTGTGAGACAGTTGTGAAAGTTAAGCTGTTCAAAGGCAAATCCATCAAATAATAACAAAGTGTATCTGATATAGTAAACAAAGCTGAAATGAACTCTTATGGAAATAAAGTATATACCCTAATAGGACATCATAACATGAAATGCAAGGAGTTAGTAAAAATTGAATTTGAACGTCTTTAACCTAGGTTTATGTAAACTTTCTGGGTCAACTTTATTAGTCATTTTTGTATGAAAGCAAACTTGCAGATTCTCCCAAACAAATATAATCATGCATTACTTTAATCATTCCCTCATTTGCCCTTCTGTCTATTATCCTTTCATGGATTGCATGGTATATAGAGTTTCACGTTTCATTAGTGTAATAAAAAAATTATACTTGAAAGCCTCCTCACCAAACCTATCGGATACTAAAAGCCCTGCATGCATTTCTGCATCATGATAATCATTTTTGTCTAAGGACATGCTTGCATAATCTCCAAAACTATTCATGCATCTACTCCGTGACTCACTTTACCAGCTGAAGCCGGTAGCACGTATCTTTGATGGCTGCCGCTGTACTATAAACTGCCAGAGATGACCAATTTGTAGACTTCATATCTGGACAGATGCTGCATAGACTGAATTTACAAGCAGCCAGAAGTCAGGCTTGAGTAGGTTAACGTCCCAACTGGGGTCAGGAATTGGAAAAACTGGATATTGCTTCCATTTCTCAGAGTCAAAAGACACTCTTTAGTTTTGAAGTTTCATATACCTATGATTTATACATAGAAGAGTTATATGCTTCAGTTAACTTTATACTACTGCCAATAAAATCTGTCAGCTTGAAGGTTGAACCTGGTAGTGTGAAAACATCATAATTATGAATTAATAATTATTGTGACTATACTCTATATTTACTATTAATAAAATGAAAGGTCAATTTGGGCCAAGATGAGCCATAAGAACAGCTTCAAACCATCTATACATGAATGCATAATTAATAATTGAATATTGTGACTATAACCTATATTTATAATTAATAAAATAAAAGGTTTTAGGCTACCAGGAGCCATAATAATAGCCTCCCAATAGGGTTGGGATCTGTTGACTGAAAAACTATACTAAATGTTTTACATAATGTTCACCCTCTTTGAAACCATTCCGTGACCCTTGTGCCATGTGGATAGCGGCAAAGTCATCCTGTAAGAGTCCACTCCAATCAGGATAGAAATGTTTCATTATAGGATAAGCGTGACCAGTCAGAATAATTCTAATTAAATGCCCCTTCTTCATATCAGAGCCACCAGTTTTTCCTTTAATTTGTCACCTGTTGCTATCTGAGCTCTAATTTCAGTATTTTGTTAATTATAATGCACACTAAGAGATAAGGAACATAAGGTACATTATTTAAAACTGACTAATTTATTAGACTAATTTTAATATACACTAATTTTTTCTGAATGTATGGGGGGGATGCTACTTGTAACTGAGTTTATATATGACTGTATTTTGCTGAGATCAGATTCATGTAAGACACAATTTATCATGGCCTTAAAAATCTACTACTTACTTATTAATGTGGTTTCTTTTTGAGTCTGTTTGATTTATTGTATAGTAGATAGTGGGGAATCCATTAACACAAAGGGTTAGTCTCTCTTTGTTGCTGCCATGCATCTGACCCCCAGGCTCCTTTTAACCTTTGTGTGAAGTGTTCTTGGCTGAAACTAGGGCCATTTGAGCTCTCATTAAAGGGCAGATGTCTGAAGAACACCATGTGAAAAACTCACATGGTGTTTTTAGGTAAAGCTCAAATGGATATCCATTAGCAAGAAATCCTGAAAACACACTTGCTTAAAATTATGTCTAGGTCTTTTATGTTTATTATGATCTATGTATAGTGAATATGTATTTATTTTCCTTTCATGGACTGCATGATACATAGCTTTTATTATTATTATTATTAGTAGTAGTAGTAGTAGTAATAGTAGTAATGTTGTTGTTGTTGTTTAAAAAATGGAAATGAAGTGTTAAGTGTGATATATCCATTACATTTTTATTTTGTCGATCAATGCAAAATTCAAAACCATATGATTTCCATATGATTTTACAAAAATAATTATTAATAGGCAAGAGACTTAAATAATAGCCTAACCCAGGCCTCTGATCACAAAGCCCCAAATGGTCACAACACCTGCTCTTAGAACAATGGAGAAAAGGTGATGATGTGATATTGAGACCTATTGCTCCCCATCCCCATCATACAGATCTAGATATTCCTGCTGGTCTGTGATAGATAACAAGCAAGGTTAATAGAAGTGATGTCACTGGGTTCAAAGGCTCAGGGGGTGGACACCACTGTGACAGAAGGCCACGTGCTTAGAAAGCACATGTTATTATCTCTAGATGCACATCAGGCATGGCAAGCCATACACACATAACAGACAGTAGGGGCTATTGTGGTGCGACTTTGAGATGTTACTAAGAACAGTTAGATCAGCTGTGACATGACATGATGCTTTAAATTCTGCAGATGCTTCTGTTACATTAACTGATTCATACTTAGGCCTAAGCCTTCAATGTTAACCTAATATGATGGTCCTTCCAGACAATGGAAAATAATAAAAAATGTCTCATGGATTGTGAGGAGCAGTGGCTTGAGAAGGTTGTGTATATAATGTGTGTGTGTGTATGTGTGAAGCAGTCTCCCAAGTGGCCCAACAGAAAAACTTTGGGAGATCATGAGTTCTTGAGAATCTTGAAGGTGCCACAGCTGTCTGTGGTTTGAAATCCAAGAAAACAAAAGTGGCTGTGCTCTCTGGGTGGAAGGGATGGCTTTACTGCCTCCTTTGTCATTCTGAGCAACACTAACTAATCCTTAATGTCTGTGAGCTCACGTGCCCAAAGAGGGCAGTTCATGCTTTCCTCCACATGTGTTATGCTGCCCTGCAGATGAGTGGTTGGTCTTCACCCTCCATGGTTAGTATCTGTCACATGATAGGGATGAGCTAGCTAGTGGGTGGGAATTGGCAAATGCCCAAATTGCCAAATTGTGAGAACAATGGAGTTAAAAATGAAATAAATAATAAAATGTGTCTGGCAGGCAGTGTCACTTGACAGCTGACAGAGGCGTGCTTGCCTGTCTCAAAAACAATAAGAAGAAAAATTAATGTGATAATACGCTGAACATATTCTGTCACTGTCTCTACACCATGCTGGTTCACATTTTCTCCGCTCACCAGCAGATGGACAGTGGAGTCGTGGCTAAAGCAGTTCTCCTTGGGGCCTGCCCCGGTGTCCTCGGTAGCCTTTTGATATTTAAACTCGCCAAGCTTGGTCCTCAGGGAGACACCCAATTGTCTCCATTGTTGGGGCAAAACTGGGCCAAAAAAGAGAGGGACGTACGGAAGGGATAAGATTAACAGAAAAGGGGCGGGTATGATCGTGAAGATAAACGAAACAAGAAAATGAGCCTTGGCAGTCATTTTCACTGTCTTGTTAAATTTCTTGAGGGGCGAGCAGAATGTAAATTGTGAGACGAAACAGAGAGGTTTGGATCCCAGCAGATTGTTCATTCTGGAATGTTTTGAGTTGAATTGAATTGCTGTAGGCAATATATATCACCGGGGGATTTCTTTATGCTGGCAAATGTGAAGAGAATGAAAGGTGTGTGTGTGTGATGTTCTGGGGAGGGGGTGGTCAAGAGAGCTATTCCACCGACATGTATCACTGGGGGTACTTGAGTCTTTGTTGTTTTCTAGTGATTAAATATATATAAGTATACAATTTCAGCACATCTCTTATTTATATCATTCCAACATAATCTATTTATTTCTTGTTTATTAATGGCACATCAACCTTACAATCAAATGTTTTTCTGTAGGTCAAACTCATTGCTCCAGATGCTAAAGAGAGGTATTCAGCATCTGTCCATGATGCATGTATGGCACAAAAAAGATTTATGCAGAATATCTACACATGCTGTTGGTCTTCTGTGGCAAAACCAGTTAAAATTTCACATGTCCTCCTCTGTGCCACATTCTGAGCTCATCAAATCCTGTGGTATTGTGTGTATAAATGAGAGCGACAGAGCTGCACAAAGAGATATCAGTCAGACAAATGAAGTCTTCAGAGCAAAGCACTCAGTTTGAGAGACTGCAGAATGGGTAATGAGACTGCTAACTGAAGATCCGAGGAATACATAGCTATTAAGGGTATTGTATAAAAAGATCAGTGACTGAATAATTAGGGGGTAAGGGAAAACTGAAATGAATTAACATGCAGCTTTATAAGAATATGCCAATGCTGAAAGTGGCAATCAAAAAAAGACAAAAACAACAACAAAAAACAGTTAATAAATAAATGACAAAATACAGAATACTTTATTAATCCAGAGGGACATTCGAGTGTCAGAACAGCACTGTCCAGCATAAATCACACAACAATAGAATAAAATGCTAGAATAAAATAAAATAAAATGGAAAGGTTGCATCTGTTTAACTCAATTATTTTAGATGAGTTTTTATTTTATGAGTGTTTTACTCTAACAATATTATATTTTTGTAACAGTGAATGATTAAAATTAATAGTGAAGTCAATAGTATGTCAGTTCATTTAGATTGTCTGATTGACTTATTAATATTTTGCAATCTCCTCAATGATATATATATATATATTTTTTTTTGTTTGTTTTTGTTTTTTTTTTGTTTTTTGTCTCCCAGGCCATTTGATGCAATGGCACTACTTATTCAAACACTGGTCATAAAATATTTAATTAACAATTTTGCTAGGCAGGTTATGCTAATCAGAAAGATGTTCTATTAGCTAGAGAGTTTTATTATTTGATAAATGCTGACAGTGTAGCCAATAGGTCAGTTTTGTTGTTAAAGTGTCACTAATATGTTGACTATAACTCATTACAGGCTGCAGCTCTGCCTTTAAATTGAGCTAATGGACAAGGGTTCATGTGATCAGAGAGTGGAAGTGAAGGTCCTTTCTCAGCAAATGTCAAAAAGTGATGCTTGTGTAAATCTTGGCCATTTTCACTCTTGTCCCTTATCTTTGCATTTATTATGGGGAAAGAATAGCTCAGTATCTCAGGCCTGAGTCTGTTGCTTATTGTCCTGGTTGTAAATGTTGCTGATTGCTTTTTCTCTGATGAGGTTGTGAGCTACTTTTCTTCTCTTGAAGGTCATAACATAAAGCTCAGTGTCTGTGCTTCTCTCTTTTGAAGGCTGTTACTGAGGGAAACTCATGCTCCTTGACCTCATATGAGTCTAACGATATGCGCAAAGTGCTCAACAGCCAATCGAGAAGTGCAGAATGATTATAACCTGGTGAACCATGGTAGGTTAGTGGTAAATGTCAGTGTGTGTGTAGTACTGACATAGAAAATAATGTGACATTAAATCCAGAGTTGCTATAACTCAGTGTGATGTAGTGTGCAGTATGAAGGGGGTTTAGTGTAGCGCATACAGGGGGATGGGCAGACACCCTTGCTGGGATGAAGGAAGCTTCTATGAAATATTTATTTTGACATGAGACGATATATACCACTTGTTTTGCCCATGTGAGCTCCAAGTTGTCTCTGATTATTCTGTTGAAGTGTTTTCATACAGAGAATCCTTTTTAGTCATTCTGAATCCTTCATGTAAGTATTCAGTGATGAATAGATTTCCTTAGAAAAGATATTGCTGATTGGAAGTAAAGCTGAATGCATTTCTGTGAAAGAAATATGAATTTCATTCTTTAACCTTCTTCTTGCTTTCTTTGAATAAATTTAACAATTTAATCACCGTACAATGGGTGATTTTGCCACCTCACAGTTCTTCACTTTGATCTTGAGCTCAGGTTACTGTCTCTGCGGTGTTCTTGCATGTTCTCCCCATGTTTGTGTGGGTTTCTTCTGGATTCTCCAGCTTCATCCTACTGTTCAAAAACAAGCAGGTAGTCAGGTTGGCTATGCCAAATTGCCTGTAGGTATTAATGAGTAAGTGTATGTGTGTTTGTGTGTGTGTGTGTGTGTGTGTGTGTGTGTGTGTGGGTGTGTGTGTGTGTGTGTGTGTGTGTGTGTGTTTTCATGGGATAGGCTCTGGATTCCCTGCAAACCTGACCAGGATAAAACAGTTAACAAGGATGAATGAATAAATATTAACTGCTAACTACTAGCCATTGTTGCTATTTTTTGCTAACTATAAAAACACCTTTGGCCCTGAGGTCATATTGCCTAAGGTATTTTAGTTGGTACATCCTATATACCCTAAATACATCCTAAATACCCTAAACACCCTAAATTACACATTTTTAATTGTTTAAACAAAATTAACTGGTTCTGTAAAAATTGCAAGCCAGCTATTAACTATATTTAGGGGCAACAAAAAAAGCTCAACCCAGCAGAAATTGTTGTAGTAGTAATGTAGGGTGTTGGATTATGTCTCTATAAAAAAAAAAAAAGCTTTTTTTTTCTCGCTTCTTAAGTTTAGGTCTCTGTTTTGCAACAAACCTGTCAGATTATATATCATTATAAAGATACTTACATATATTAGCGATTCCTTAAAAATGCAATTGTCAATATAGATGGCAGTTATTGACAGTGGTTGTCCCACTAAATGAAGCGTTAAAATGTAGTAACCATGATTTTGGCACAAGTGTTTCATTCCCAGGAATAATAAGCATGCCTCCAGGTGTTTCACAGAGGGGATTCTGAAATACAGTGTTTCTCAAGCTAGCAGACTGTATGCCATGATGTCTATGTCACCATACTTTCCCATGTCTCTTCAGGGAATAATAGGTGTCAACATGCCAATGTTTCGCTGCATGTGTTGACATGTATTTTGAGGGGCTTAGTGCTTGGAGGGATCACCATTTCTTTTTCCTCTAACCAACCCCCTGCTCTCTTTAGCAGAACTCTCAGAGGCATATTTGGGGGTATTATCATTAGTGTTTACATACAGAATAAGTGTTCATTTAGTCATACAGGGAGGTGACATCAACATCAGCATCAAGTATCACTCTGTCATACAGTGGAATAGGAATAGTATACTTGCACAAATTAAAGAACTGAAAAATAATTGCAAGCATTTAAGCATTAAGAACAAATAAAATGCATACAGTCTTTTGGTAGATTTCTTATTGATTTGAAGCAGATGTTTGTTCTATACTACAGATGGCTTTTCTCTGTTCCATAATTATTTATGCAGGACTACTTTGTGGTCTTGCTGTCCAGCTGCTTTTCTCTATTGTCCCCTGAAACATTGTCTTATGTGTGAGTGTGTGTGTGTGTCTGTGTGTGTGTGTGTGAGTTTGTGTGTGTGGATTTGTGTCAGAGAAGGGGGTGTATGAGCACACTGGCGGGAAACAAGGCTTCCCATGCATGGTTCAGAATTCTGCAGTCTGTATGGGAGTCTGGCCAGCAATTAACTGAAGCAACGACATGACCTCCTGTTGATAAGGAGGCTGAACCCACACACCAGAGAGGAGGGAATGAATAGGCCTGCATGTGGCAGCCATTCTGTGACTGACATGCAAGGAAGTGCTTTTGTTATCCTTAACACAGTCTCAGGTTCAACCATTTACTTGGCGTAAGTGTAAAATAGGTCTGAAGAGTGACCCCATCAGACATCAAGACAGTAGTTGCATTTCTGACTGACAGATTACTAACTGGCAGGCATCTGTATCCTATCCTGTTCCATTCAGATATGTTTTCTTATAATGACAGTTATTTTAATGCACAGTCTGAATGGCACATACGCTACAGGCCAGAGGTTTGGGCCCACTCTCGGATTTCTCAAAAAAGAAATGATACGCTGCTTTGTCAAACATTTATTACAAGAAAATTATTAACTTTTATTACACGAAAGTTTAGTTAAAATCGGATAGAGCTAAGAACTTCGGGTAAGTTAAGATCAGGTAAGACCTTTAGTTATGAACTTTCTAGCAGTTTTTGGAAATAACTTGTGTCCAAACCCTCCCAACATATTTTCAAGCATACAAATAGTTCTGTTTCATTTTCTGGACTCTTATTTCGAACTTGTTGTTCCAGCTCGTCCCATGCCAACTCAATGGGAAAAAGATCTGGTGACTGGAGAGGCTAAGACATAATTCGCAAAACATTTTGCTTTTCTTTGGACTGGATATAATTTTGAAGAATGCTTGGGATCCTGTTGAAGTCCTATTGAAGAATGAAATTTTGTCCAGTGATACGCAAAACAGAAGGAATTGTGTGATGTTGTAGAATAACTGATATACTTCTTTTTTCATGATCCCTTAAATTTGGACTAAGTTTCTAGAACTTCCTCCTGCAAAACACCCCCATATCATCACCGATCCACCTCCATGTTTCACTGTAGGAACAACACTTTCTGTGCTTGCCCTTATCCCCCATCCTCCACCTGACATAAACAAAAATTTGTTAACCAGACTTAACAGTTGTGATAGAGTACAACAGTAGATTGAAAAAAGGAGCAGACAGAGCATTAATCCTCTCACAAACTGATCTGGGACAAGGCAGACAGGTGGCCATTCTTTGGTTAAGTAAGACACGATTAAGAGAGGCCAAGAGCCAATCAAGTTCTGATATTATTAAATAGAATGACACATGAATTCCAAAAAGTGAATGTCAATGTGCTAAAGACAAACCTGATACGTCTTCTTCAGAACTGGTAGTTTTAGCCTTTATGGCTAAATAATGTGTTACTACAAGCTATAAAATATTGAAAACCAGTCAGTTACATTTGTTTTAAGTATTTCTAATATTTTCTTGCAATAAAAGTTTGACAAAGCAGTGTATCATTTATTTATTTATGTATTTATTTTAAATCCAAGTGTGGGCCCAAGCGTCTGGCCTGTATTGTATAAAATTAAAGGTCCACTACCTGTAAAATCAGTTAAACTGATAAAACTAACTGAATGCTCCTTCTTTACCCCTCCCTTTCCAAGCATATATTAGAATGTATGGTGTCATTCAGGTACTTCCAGGACGTACATTCACACTCCCTTGCTTTTTCTGTGCTGACTAATAAGTATGATCCTTCATTTTTCAAAATGTGGGTTCTCAAACTTGTTAGCCAGCTCCAGCAAACACTGATAACTATTATTTCTTCTTCCTTGTCTACCTTTCTTCTTCTTTGTGGTCCTTCCAGTGCTTCCTTCTGGATTCACGCTGCTGTGTGTAAAAATGCGAAACATGGAAGGCACTATGTAGAGGTTTGTCTGTTGTGGGCTACTGTAACAGCAGAAAATGGCGGCTCCATAGAAGTGTCGCATAATTATGTTTTGCGCCTCTATATTTACTCTCTTTCATGTTGACTTACAATCAACCTTTAGCTCAAAACAAATTATTGAATTGAAATGTTGTAATCAGGCCACTTTGACATTTCACCTTTCCAGCACCCCTTGTTATATTGGATCCTCATTCAATTTCCAGCCTGATATGATCCCATGTTACACGAAAGTGGAGTGCTCGGGGCGCATCACAAAGATGCTTGGACACTCAGGGTCCTGCTGTTTATATTGGTCTCAGCTCTTTGTGTTTCTGGCTAAGGCAGATGTGACATCTGCTCTTGTAAATGGATAACCCAATCTTAACCTCTGACCCCATTCATTGCCCAAAGGTTACATTAATTTTTATGTGGCATGAGTTCTGCTTATTATGTATGTGACAATTCTTTAAACATTATACTGTTAAACTCTAGCTGGTGTGTGAGGATAATACAAAGACATGCACACTTTAAAAGGAAATAAACAAGTAAAATAATTTCTCCACATCAACATACTCAAATTCCCACTCAAATTCTACTCTGCCAAAGTAATTGATTTACAGTCTTGGCTTGATTACTTCCATTATCTGGCATTTCCTTTTTTTAATGTGATTGAATTTATAGCACAAATGAACAAAAACAAGGAAATTAAAAATGATGAATAAAAGAAAAGGTCATTGAGATAAACGGGCGGATACGATGGAGCCCAGTTTGCCTGTGGCAGCAGCTGTTCTCGACTGCTACCATTAATCTGACCCTTAGACCACTCTCTGCCTCAGTGCAAGAGCACATGGGCCTAAGATCAATTTAGAGAGGATGAGAGACAGAGAAGGAATAGAGGGAATGGGACTGACAGCAAGTATACCAGCTGTCGCAAATCCAAAGGTTCCTTTCTTATTCGTAATCTGCAGATTTAATGGCTATTTGTGTATACATGGTTGAATTTGGCTCCATAGATGCATTGCTAACAGGCTTGTCCAAGCTCTAATCCAATATGTACGAACTGTTTGAACCATTGTGTAGTGTTTGAACTGTGCATTGTTTCTTCAAATTGCCCAGCATACAGACACAGCATATATACAGAGCATATAATCTGACTGTTGTTAATAATGCCACAAGGTCATTATTAGTGTTAAAAGGCAGGTGGGTATAGAAAAACAGGTGGGATAATATTAATTTTGTGCTTTCTTTAACTGAAGGCTTTTAATCTTTGATCGCACACTAATATGAGTGATCTTAAAATGTTCATGGTCAGCCAGATTTTGGTGATGGTACTTATATGTAGAACATTGGCAGTGTTATGTGTTAAGTGTTATGTTTTTAAAAAAAAACCTCCAGACAAGTCCAAAAAATTTCTTCTTGGAAGAGATTCTGTAACTCTCAGGAACTGTACTGAAGTCATAAATAAAATTTTCCACATGCTATTCCCTCAGTTATAATTTTGATGAGGATGGTGGCCTAACCCACTGCTCCAAAATCTCCCATAGGTGTTCTACTGGGTTCTACACAGAACTGGTGACTGTGAAGGTCATAGCATATGATTTACATAATTTTCATACTCGCTAGACCATTCAGTGAGCCCTTCTGAGCTGAGGATGTGGACGTTGTCATCGTGGAAAAGATCAGTCAGAATAGCTTTGTGTTGTTTAGCAGTGACCCTGCTTTATGTGAAAATGATTCACATAAAACCTTTAAGATCCCACCCCAAAGAGACTTACCAAAGAATTTTGTGAGGTTCTACAGGTCTAGAAATTATTGGCACCATTCAAAAAAATATTATAAACATAAACATTATACACAATAATTCTAACAATGGAATAATATATGTATTTTTCTGTGTTGTAACAAAAATGATTCTCAATATAGGGTTAGAGGCTTAGAAGCTTCAATATCATGAGGAGCCAAATATACTTCCAAACATCCATCCATATTCTATGCTGCTTATCCATTGTGAGTCATAGGGGAAGCTGGAGACAATCCCAGCTGACTTTGGGCAAGAGGCAGGGTATATCCTGAACAGGTTGCCAATTACCTCAAGGCTAACACTGAGACAAACAATTATTCACACTCACCTCTATGGGCAATATAGGGCATTCAGTTGACCTAATTGGTATGTCATTGGACTGTTGTTGGAAGCCCATGCAGCCCTCCAGGGCTTGAACCTGGAACCAAATTGCTGTGAGGTGACAGTGCTAACCATTGCACCACTGTGCCACCCACTTCCAAACATAAATAAACATAAAATCACAAAATCATAAAATTTTTATTCCGAGTTTAAGCCCTATTATATCATGTGGCAACAGGTTTTCGAACCATGTTGAGCAGAAAAATATCTCAGAATGAACAGTGTGACATACCTGAGGCTACAACTGCGGAAGACTGCATTGGGTTCCGCTCCTGTTAGCCATGAACAGGACTCTGAGGCTACAGATAGATATAAATTCTGGCTCATTTTATTGAAGAGGGGATTACATACTGTATGGAGGGTATATTCTACCAGAGGTGGGGGAATTGAATCAACCAGACCTATCTCAAATATCTTGTTGTTCTCTAATGAGTTGGCCAGTTGTTGGACTCTGCCGTGTTCTACTCCAGAAGACCTTGTGTTCTGATAATGTGTCTTCTTGTTTGGGATTTAGTGTATAACTTTCTCTCTTTCTGTCTCTCTCCTTGGCTTTTTTCATTTCATTGCAACCTCCTAAATATTTAAACAGTGCACTTTGTCTTCCAGAAGAAGAGTTTACATTTAAATTATGCTCTATCACATTTGTATGAACATTATTATTAACTTTGACTGTGCTTACTCTTGCACTGGCAGCACTTTATGCTGCGCAGGGATTGCTTAGGAAGCGTCTTATCCGTCTTACTATGCACAGCTTTTAAACCCCAACACCCATATCTATTGTCATCAAATGTTAATATGTAAAGTAATATACATTTTAATAAAGCAATTAAAACATGTTTCCATTCATAGGTCTTTCACCTATGTTGCAAATGGTCTCATATTATTACTGTAATAAATAAAGTATAGCTATGAGAATGAGTAGCCCAAATTACTTCAATGATTAATTAAAGTACACATATGTACACAAAATGCTCAATCCCCAACCTGTGGGAGAAAAATCACACAAACCAATGCAACAATAAATTAATCAATAAAGCAGTAAGTTGAGACTTCTAGTAACAATCTTTTTAATTTATTTTTTATTTAGCTGATAAATAGCTGATAATTCCTTTTGGCACCAAATTCTGTCCACTTCAGTTGTCTCTCTGCATTATTATCCATGCTTTTCAGAGCTGTGAAAAAAATCAACAGTCAAAACAGCCAGGTCATTTACTGCACTGTGTCTTTGTTACCAACACTGAAGCCCACACAATGGACGTCAGCAGCAACGAGGGAATGGAAAACTTCTCCCACAACTAAGGATGCCTACACTGCTATCTATAGAGCTGTAATTGTATGACTGTAAGAGAGAAAAAAACAAAACCTTTACAACAGGTAGTGTTTGTGCACAGCATTCCTCTGACTAAGAGCTAGAGAGGAGCAAAGATGGTTCGCTCCTGTGTTTAATCAAGCTTAGCATGAAAATAGAGCATTTGTTTATGACTCTTAATGGACACTATTCTGTTTTTTTTGTTGCTGTATTCACACAAAAGAGCCCTCGACACAGAGTAAGTAAACAGTTTCATATTTTAGGGCATTTTTTTTCCACTTCAGAGCTTGTCTAGCTGTTCATCCAGCTTTGATAACCTTACTACACCTGTCACAGGGTTCAAGTTTCAGTGTTAGTATCAGTATTACTTTTAACTGGCATCAATCTCATGGCATGTTGTAACGTTAACCAGACATTATGTTTTCCAATGCTCAAAGGGAATTCAAACTGTATCAAATTGATATAAAGGTCAATTGTGTATAATTAATAAATTCTTATTGACATTGTTGTTCTACTGAATGTCCTTTTCTGTTTGCAGGTTTGAGAGACAGAAAGTTACAGAGTGGGTAGTTAGCTGGTTGTCCATATATTTGCATAAATCTCATGCTCTGGTTATTATGTGATCTTGCAGTGTCTTTGACCTTGTTTATTTCAGTCTGAATAAACAACACTGAAGTGAATCATAGGTGGATGTTCCATCGCTTATGAACTTATGAACCCTTTTTGGTAGTTGCATTTAATACTTTTAGGGCCACTATGTAGGATTTAGGGGGATCTATTAGCAGAATTGGAATATAATATTCATAAGTATGTTTTCATTAGTGATAATTACCTGTAACTACAAATCATTGTAGTTGCTCATCATTGCTCAGAATGAGCTCTTTATATCTACATAGGGAACGGGTCCACTTCTACTGGCCTGCCATGTTGCGCTGCTACAGAAACCCAGAACGGACAAACCTCTAGAGAGCACCTTCTGCCATTTTGCACTTTTAGAAGTGGCAGTGTGCATCCAGAAGGAAGCATCAGAAGTACAATGAGGTAGAAGGAATAAGAGGAATCAGTGCTTGATGGTGCTAGCTAACAAGTTTCCAAACCCAAATTTCGAAAAATAGAGGATCATACTTATTATTTAGCATGAAAAAAGCAAGGGAGTGTGAATATAAGTAATTGAAAGTACACTATGGACACCTGAAGGCCACCGTACATTCTAGTACACACTTGACAAAAGGAGGGGCATTCAGTTGGTTGAATCCTATGTCATTGACCTTCAATGAGAATAGCAATAAGAGAGAATGCAAATTACATTGAGCTGTTGGTCCTTATTACAGTTGGTGGACACTCACTTGGCACTTTAATAATAACACATATATAGTACCTACTCATTCCTGAAATGATCTAATCAACCAATCATGTGGTAGTAGAGCAATGCATAAAATAATGCAGATACAGACAAGAGCTCCAGTTAATATTCACATCAAATGTCAGAATGGGAAAGGTATGATCTCAGTGACTTTGACCATGGCGTGGCTGTTGTTGACAGAGTATTTCAGAAACTGCTGATCTCCTGAAAGTCTTTAGAGTTTACACAGTATGGTGAGGAAAAACAAAAAAAAATGTTTAGTGAGCAGCAATCCTGTAGTGAGTTCACAACACACCAAACTTTGAGGTAAATGGGCTCAAATCAAGTTCCAATAAATAGGAATTTGAGTCCACAGCAGGCACTAAGCACCTAACCCCAACTGCTCCCCGGGCGCTGTAGCATAGAGCTGCCCTCTGCTCTGGGTATGTGTACACTTCTCACTTCTGTGTGTTCACTGCTTGGATGGGTTAAATGCAGAGGAAAAATTCATACCTTGCTTGGTTCAAGGTAGGCCACAATCACAATAAATTAAATTAAAAGTAAAATTAAACAAGAGCGTTGAAGATTGGACAAATGTTGGCTGGTCTTTATCCTGGTCAGATTCCTGTTCTTGGATGAAAGGAATGGAACAGGATTTGTTCTTTTGATGTTGTTGCTGACACTGATGGTTATCTGTTCCAGGGCACACTGGTCATCTCTGATTGTGTGAGTCTTTGCATGCTTCTGACACATTAATTGGCAAGACAGAGGTGAGAAGGTGCAGGGAAAAAAGTGGTGTGAAAAGTGATTTGAAGTGCAGAGGTCAAGCTCAGAGAGAAATGTCTTTCATCTTTCTGTGTATTTATGCATCTGATAAAATGTGTGTAGATGTGGATCCATGTGAATGCATGTGCTCATGTTTCTACCAAGATGGGGGATTGTGGGTGGGTGCAAGCCCAGGGGGCTGTTTAATATTCATGAAGTAGGCTGGGATATGGCCAAGTGGGCAGCAGCAGATGGGAATCTGTGTTTGCTGTGCATGTGTGTGTGTGTGTGAGAGAGAGAGAGGAAGAGAGAAAAATCTCTAAACACACAACAGTAGGGATGTACCAAGACAGAAAACAGCTCTCCTGAAACAGCATCAGTAGCAGAGCGCTTGTACACACACAGAGGGCACATCCTTATGCATGCTCTGTTCTACTAATCTGTTCTCATTCAGGACACACATAGAAACAGTGACCCAGACTTCTGAGTGTATGTGGATTCAAACCAAGAGAGTTGGCATCATAAATCATGCACTGATTGTATCAGATGAGACGAAGGAATTTACCAGTGCTGAAGATGCCTCAGGCTGTGGGCCAGCTCTGCCTAACCAGGACAGGAAATCTCATGTGAGAGGTAATGCTTTTGTGTTGCCAATGAGCCTACATTTCCTGGTAATTGTCACTTTAGTTTGTAGAGAAAGAAGGCAATGTACTTGGAGCTTTGTCCTGATTATTCTATGGGGTCGGTGAAATTTGGATAATTGTTGGACTGCTTTGCTTAACAAAACTGGACGTTTTGGAAGCTTGTATACAGAGTGATATTCTGGTTTCCAGCCCTAACCCTTTGTTGTAGACGTTTACTTTTTGATATGTTTCTCTTTGTCTGAAAAACTGTCATCATATAATTTTGTGCCTGTGAGAAATGATTCTCGTTTTTCATTGTGTCTGCACATCACTCGTCTGTCACTGATGCACCTTTGATACGGCACATTTTCACTGCTGGGCTCAGATGATAACAACTGATTTATGTCATATATTAAATAGTAAGAATGGGGTATTGTGTGAATAGAGGCTTTCAGGTCAGACACTTACTGATGAGTTTGTTTGCCACAGATGAGTGGAATTATTGAACTCTTATAACCGGTGCTGATCTGTAAATTGCACTTGATAAGCCTTATAATCTAACTAAGCATCTGTTTTTAATGATTAACAACTGTCATACTTCATTTTTATTTGGCTGCAAGGATGTGTTGCGTAGTGGTCATTCTTATGTCAGACCCTTTTGTTTCACCTTAAACTGAACTGGATTTTTGTCAGATTTATTCAGAATCCAGTCCAGATTCATTCGTATAGCTTTTAGAGTTTGGAACAGAAATGTCAGATTCTTGTATAAACCTGTACAAACAAAAATGGAGCATAATTTTTGTTTGTACATTTAATTTTACTGTGCACATAGATACAAAGGGCTTCATTAAATACCACAACTGGATCTGATTGTCTTTGTTTGAGAGTAGCTAAAGTCATTTAATGAGCTACTTTCACTGTAAAACTGCAAAAGAGCTTAAATGGAATAGTTCTTTCCATGTGTTTTCATGCAGAATTACACAAGATTGAGAGCCCAGAAACAAAGAAAACCAAGTTTTCCCCTCTTTAACGGTTTCTCGCTCATGTTCCCTATTTTTAAATGTTCTAAGCAGTTTATTGTTGGTCTGTTGGTACATTGTGGTCAGGATTTGGCACAAACCATTCTTGATCAGTTTCTTATTAGACCTTCTCACCAGTCTAGGAAATGCAATCAAAAAGCATCTTGCTCTACTGATGTGTACTGTCGACTTCCAAGACAGCCATCACATCTGGATGGGGCGTAGTATTCTAACATGCTCTACCATGCATGCCATGCCATGTGTCTTTTGCCTCCATTGTCTAATTTTTTTGTATACTCTGAAAAGGGATGTGTACATGCCAGAATGCCATGCCTATCTATTATTTATAAGATTCCACTAATACTAATTCCATTTCAAAATAACAGTGATTCCACCTATGGGAGATTGTTTTAACAGACAACCCCTCTCTCCTCCCTTTTTTAAATTTTATAACACTGGCCCTATGATGTTGGGAAGTAATATGAACGTTGGTGAATAAGCCAAACATCATGACATGGGAGCTGGACAACAGTGTGATTGTGTTCTGGGAAGCAAACAGAGGGAAGATTGTGCATTGGTGTGCCAGAGATTGAAAAAACCCATCCTGGTCTTGCAAAAGCGGTTAAATAGAAAATGAGTTAAATAGAAAAGTGGATTTTGGCTGGAACAATGAAAACTCTTTATTTTTCAATTGACAGATTATTTGAATTTCTACGAGAATTTCTATTTCTAAGAGAAATATTAAAATGTGTCAAATGTAGTCTGTAGTAGTGCAGTATATGATAAACTATATAGCTATGACTTGTATGTTGATGAATGCTGTACAACTACGAAGTGCCCAGAAAGCAATGTTAATTGCTCTTTGTTAGATGTGTTAGCCTATTTCTATCATTTTTTATCACTACTCATCATGAGACACTTGAGATAAATGCAATGTCCTTGTAGTTACTCTCAGAAAAAACTCTTATTTATCTTAATGTATTATTATTCAGTAACTATAATGAAATTAAACAGAAAGGTGTGTAGTGAGGGATAGAAATTTAAGATGTTAAAATGTTAGACATCCACTGAGGAACAGGATCTTGTGAATAATTGGCACAAATTTGAATTACTAAAAATAGTGAGGTTGGATTTTCAGTCACTCTAGTGACTTCATCTGAATTGTTATAAGAAAAGGTATGAAGGCCAAACTCTACCCTAACTGTGGGCAGTGGTAGCTCAGTTGTTAAGATGTTGGACTAGTGATCGGAAGGTCATGAGTTCAAATCCCAGCACTGCCAAGCTTTCACTGATGGGCCCTTGAGCAAGGCCCTTAACCCTCAACTGCTCAGTTGTATAAATATGTATGTAAGTCGCTCTGGATAAGGGCGTCTGCCAAATGACATAAATGGAAATAATTCAAACTTCACCTTTATCTTATGAGTCATGTGGATTTTATGAGTCATGTGGATTATTTTGCAAGTGTAATACCAAATTAAGCACAAATCTCACCTCTTCCCACTTGTGAGCCAACACTAACGACTAATCCCTTTAGATTTTACATAATGAGGATGGTAGCGCTGGTGATTTAGCCACTGGCATGCAATGTTATGGTTTAGGTGTTGACCTTTTTTAACCCCCTTATACTCACATCTCATTATTCAGGAATTATTAAAGCTTATTATCTGTACTTAATTATACTATATGGTTAAAGGTATGTGGACACCTGACACCCATATGTGGTTGTTGAATATCCTATTCCAATGGAGTTGTCTTCCCCTTTGCTGCAATATCAGCCTCCACTCTTCTGGGAAGGCTTTCCACCAGCTTTTGAATGTTGCTTAGGGATTTTTGCTCATTTAACCACAAGAACATCCGTGAGGTCAGACACTAACCTCGGCTGAGGAGGCCTAATGTGCAGTCTGTGTTCCAATTCATCACAAAGGTGTTCAGCAGAGTTGAGGTCAGGGCTCTGTACAGCCCACTTGAGTGCCTCCAAACCAACCTTGGCAAACCATATTTTTATGGCTTTCTGCATGGGGCATTGTCATGCTGGAACAGGTTTTGGGCCCCTTATTTTCAGTGAAAGGAAATCACAGTGATACAGCATGCAAAGACATTCTACACAATCTTGTTCCTCCAACTTTGTGGCAAATATTTGTGGAAAGCCCACATATAGGTGTCATGGTGAAGCATCCATATACATTTGACCATGTATAGTTACATAGCTTCTGCAATTACATTTAATTTTAAGTAGTTATTGTCCCGTGCAGTGTATGTGGGTTTTGTCATAAAAAAGGTCCTCACTTCGTAGGAAAATCAGAAAAAAAACGTGGTAACCTACATTGTCAGATCCAGCAAGATTGTTGTGACAAAGGTTAAGTGCATTTTAGGTTAAGTGCATTTTAGGTTAAGTGCATTTTTTTTCCAAACTGAAAAAGTAAAAACATTTCTTTGTGGTCATTAAGGTTAAGGCTAGAGTTAAACTTAGGATTCAGGTACATACCGGTAGTTACAGATGTACAATACATACCTATCTATAATGTCCTGGGATATCACAAATGTGTGTGTATGTTTGCATGTGTGTGTGTGTGTGTGTGTGTGTGTGTGTACTTTTGTGTTGTGTGAATGCATATTCAAATGCATGATACTTTGCATGGCATTCCTGTAAACGTGTCCTTTATTCGCCAAGCTCAAAAGACATGTGAACAGATTTAGGTCAGGCAAATTCACTGGCTATGTTAGGTTATAGAAAAATTAAATTTTTCAAAGATTTATTAGAAGACTGTGTCACGTGGCCAGGGAGTGAAGGCAGGATGCATGCGCAGGTGCAGCTTTATTTTCAGAGAGCATAACAACCTTAAGGCAGGCAAATAAACAAAACATGTGTAAACTTGACCAGGAAACAGAAACCCAGGTACATAAAATAGTTGCCAGTATGCTCACTAAACAACAGGGTAAACATTCTTAAAAACACACTAAATAATTCACCCCGCTGTGTGCGCGAGGAGTCTTTAAATAGTTCTCATAACGAACCTTAGCGCTCGCCAGGTGCGAGCACTCAGGCCGCCCACGTGATGCCGAGGTGCCGCCTGGGAGCTGAAGTTCTTTCCGCGAATACGGCTCCGGGGATGCGGAAGCTACCGCTCGGAGCAGAGCGTGAGGGGAATACTGCAATGAAAGGGAATAGTTTTGCTTTTTTAATGTCTCTTAAAAAAAGGGAAAATCTAATTTCGCTTGTAGCTGAGATTTGGACTAGCAGTGTTTCAGAGTGTAACTTTTGGTTTAATTAAATAAAATTACAGTTAACTAAAGGTTTAACTGTAGGTTTAATGTTGTGTATATTAGCTAGATAGTTGTAACAAGTTGCAAAGACTATGACTCATAGTGTGTCAGGCTATATCCGAGAAGTGAACCTGCTAAATCTACTTTTTTATATTAAGCTTTATTCACTAACCATCAGGATCATGTTTTAGTGTGAGAACTTAAAGGAAACATAAATGGAAGAGCCTGATCATAAGGCTACCCATAACCCTAACATTAAAATTTATATACTGTATGTTCAAAAGTATGAGGATACCTGGCCTTAATATTAATGCCACGCCTATGGAATAGCCTAGTCCATGTTAGAACAAAATGTACAGGAGTTTGTCACTGTGTGATTGACCTGCACAGTCACAGGACTCAGAAAGATGAACAATGTTGATGTCCAGCAACCCTTGAGCTAACATTAGCATGCTTACTAATATAGTCTTACATTGTGCTCTACTATGGGAATAATTTCTACCTTTTTTGTTATGTTTTGTTTTGTTTTTGTCTGGCTGCAGTCCATGGTTCATGCTGATGAATGTCACTGAAGTTTTAAGTATACTGCATTTAGCTGAACTGACAGTTAGCAAAATGCTGCCATGGTGCATTGTAATGTGCATATTCTAAGTGAACATAGTCCAGTGACCCATTAGCCCTTGGAAATGCATCCACTCAAAAGATCAATGAAGACAAACATGTCATTTCTCCTTCATGGTTCATCTGATTGAAGAAGCTGTGGCTCTGGCTCACAACCGTTCTTCAGATAGTCACAATATTTACTCCTTTTCCTAGAAGGGCCTTTATTTGGAACTTCAATTGAATAGCGAAAAAAGAATATGTTCACAAATAATGTTTTGAATACTTTGATTATAACAGTTAGTCTATAACTGAGGAAGACTGAAATACAGCGCTTAGTCAAAATTTAAACTTAAAATATGTCTCACTTTAGTGAATAGAATCACAAAAGAAAAAAGAGTGCCACCTCCTAAATTTGCTCGGGGAGGTGCTTGTTGTACTTGTTATTATGCAGTTGTTAGATTTCTAAGGGTTTAATTAATGGATTTGTCATCAGCTCAGCTCTCTCTCCCCTTCTGTCACCACACACACACACACCCTGCTGAGTACAGAGACTGTAGGGGTCTCAAGGGATTGTATTCTCACCTCTCGTTTTGCTCACAAATCCTCCATATGTGGGAAGTATGAAAAGAAGGAACGGAAGAGAGGTGGAAAGTGGAAATACAGGGATACTCGTGTCCCAGGAGGTGGCACAGCACAGTCAAATCCATCAGGAGTTTCATAACATCTCTAATCATCACCGTAACTCCAGGCAGATGGTGCTGTACAAATTAGACCCAGCAGCTATTCCTGCTATTCCTGTAAAGCTTCCCATCTCACCAGCTACCCTAAATCATCATTTTGAATACTGATGCTCATTTATCAAGGGCTCAAAAAATTAGGATTTTGGTTCCATATTTAGGTTTAAAATTGTCTTCTAGATCAAAATCTATATCAAGACAGCCAAATGAAAACAGGTCACATTAAATATGTATAAGTGGCCTATTCATAACCTTTATACTCGTATGGAAAACATAAAGCAGTAACATGGAGCTTAGTGTTCAGGCAGAGTTGCAATATGGTAGAGCTTTTGCTCATTTGGATTCACTTGCAGAAATATCAAATACAGATCAGCTCTTCAGCAAAGTGAGAAATAATTAGAATTCTTCTTGTAGTGTACTACATATATAAATTCACCTTTCTAATATTTACTGTGAAATAAGCCTATAAAAAGGAACTTTACAGTAACACCACTCTAAACTCACCTTAGCTCTGCATTATGCAACACATTAACCAATATCCTGCATTTTATGATTTAGCAAATGATTTTACCTGGTGTTTGCCTTTACTATTGAGTCTTTCTAATGTAAATAAATCTTACGGATATCTTTTAGAGAGGCTTTTTAAACTACACATTACCACGCCTCTCCCCCTACCCTACACACGCTGGTTTAGTAATGCATATTGTACCTCTGTTATCACACACCCAGCGGGAGTAGCCTCACACACACACATATACACACATTTAATCCTCTCAGACCCGATGCTGTTGCTAAGGGCCCATAACAACCAGGTCTGCCACTATTGGCCAGGGTGGAGTCTGGGATGAGAGAGCTCACAGGAAGCGAGATGTAGTTTGGATAATGAGCCTGTTTTTTTGTTCTTGCTTTTTGAAAGCAGGCATTTGGGGGGAAGGGAAAGAGAGTGAAAGAGAAAGTCAAGAGGACAAAAATATTTAAAGAAATGGCGGAACTGAGAGTAGGCAGTTTCTTGTTTCATTTGTTTGATTTAGTAATGAAATCTCACCCACTACATTTCCTTTGCCTGAAAAGGGGGGAAAAGGGATGATCCATTTTACTGAAACTCATGGGTCACATGTATTAACCTTTGCATAGATTTATCAAAAAATGTGGTAAATGCACAAAAAGATTTAGGTTTATAAAACCACACATATGCAAATCTTAGGTAAATCCCTATCACTGTAAAACCAAGCGCACATGCCTCTGGCCTTTTCTTTGTTTCCACACAGAGATAGCCTACTCCTTTTTAGAATACACAAAAGGCTTTAAATGCCTGATTTTGCCTTTTTCTTTTTAGGACACAAAAGTGAAAAAAAAATACACACAAAAAAATATCAGTGATTATGAGATGGAGGTCATTTGTGAAGTGGCCCATCAGGATTATCTTGATAGAATCAGTGTCCACCAGCTGAATGTCAGCACTGAGGTACTGGGAGACCTTTGTTTTCCCTTTTGAACAGGAAAATCTATAAAAGAAGTGTAAGCTGATTTGCTTTTAGGGGAAGCTGAGTCATTGTAATGTAAAAGGCACATATTTATAAGAACTTTTTGAAATTCACAAAGACAGCATATAGGGTTAATATTCAACTTATCACATTACCTGTTATTGTTTATGGTTGTGTCATGGAAACATATTTGCACTACTTGCCATTTGAGGTCGCCAGTTAACAAAACCCAGCAATACGTTCATATGCACGCCCTAAACTTTGCATAGCACTAGGCAAATTTCCTTTTTTACATTCCGATACGTGTGTGAAAACTGACGTGATGTGAGGGTGAGAGTCATATACTTGACTTACGCTTGAGGGGAAGTAACAACTACAACACTGGTGATAATAATTCTGGACACACAAAGCCGCTTTACAATTCCAGTTGAAAAAAAAAAGACTAGGAGGAAGAAGAGTGAAAGGGTTTGAAGAAGTGGTATATTTTAAGATGAGTCTTAAAATAGAGAAGAAGAACAGTCAATAGTGGATGGGATTCCAAAGTTTGGGTGGGGGATCATCATTACTTTCGGCTATTCCCTTTAGGGGTCGCCACAGTGGATCATCTCGTTCCACTTTTTCCTGTCCTCCGCATCTTGGTCTGTTACACCAACTACCTGCATGTCCTCTCTTACCACATCCATAAATCTCCTAAATCCTAGGGGATATGGCACTAAATAAATCTGTCATGCAATGATGTAAGTCTGATCTTAGGCACCACTAATAGACAAGTACTAGAGGGCCTTATAATAATGCTCACCAGTTCAGACAGATGAAGTGGTGTCAGGTATCTGTAAATATATTAAACGTACTGAGTAGTCATTGTAATTGTTGGAGTGTGGGTAAAATGTGTGGTTAATACTGAGTATTAAAGTGCCATATGTGTGGCAGCCTGAGAAAACCCTATATAACATTATGAAAACTACTGAAAACTGCAAACTTTCTTCAACTACGTTTCTGAATTAAAGTTGAAGTCTGGCTATGCCCAAAAGCAAAAATGAGCAAAATGACATTTAAACATTCCACTCTGACTGTAACCTCTGCATTTACAACCAAATCTACTTACAGAAAAAAATTATGTCTTATTTTGAAGAATTATATATGTTTACAATGGAAAATGAGTATGCACTTTGATCAACAGCTTCGTCTACATCACTCTCTGTCAGAGGTCTGAGGTAAAATTCATGACATTTAAACTTCTGATTATTGTCTCCTCACTCATCTGATTTGTGTAAATATTGGTGCTGAAATGATCTCTGACTGAGTCTGTTCTGTTCTGTTGACCAAATTTCTTGGTATTAATGTCAATTTTAAGCTTATTTAAATATTTTAAAACTTTGGCCCCAGTCATCTGTACAACGTGTATAAGCACTTTTCTTTGTTTTAATGATAGTGTGACAGGATCATCTCAAACATTTTGCATTCTAGTATCTGGTCACAAGCCAAATTGATCAGGCTTATGTATCTTTAGCTATGGCAGGTAACTATCCAAAAACTTGATACAACATGATTTTTGTAGGCAAATGACAAGGCTAGGATAGAAAATATCCTAGTTAAACCTATTGCTCATCATTTTGTTGAAATATTTTTTCAGTAGTGATGTCAAAGCAATGTCAATTCAGTAGTGATGTCAATAACCTGATCTTTCCATAAACAAAACATGTACAATTTCTAAATACGCAGTATGTGAATTAGAAAATTTTAAAATGAATTTTCAATTTGAGTGTTGGGTTCTTCACTTTTGTGGTTGGTTTTTGCTCAATGACCCATAATCGTATTTCCTACCTTCATGGAGTCTAGTCCCCCTTATTCTCATTATCATCATACATCACTCCAATGGCTCATATAAAAGCCCCAATGGCTCTTTTCTGTCTCAATTCATTCAGTAACCAATTTGTGCCAGGTGACAGTGAAATTCAAAGACTTTTTTAAAAGAAGTTAGTGCCAAAAGTAGGTATGATTTCTTTAAGTGACAAGATGGCACTGATTCTTGGACAGTTTTAATGTGTGAACTGTTTTCTTTCTGTTTCAAGGTTTTGCACAGAATGATAGTGGCTATATAATGAAAGAGGAGAATGTGTGTGCATGTTCCAGTTATACTACCACTTATTTTTAATTCGTACATTAGGTGGTGTCGTGGAGAATAATTTGGAGACTCAGGCTTGGTTTCCAGAAGCTTACGACTTTTATTCAGTGAAAAATATCAGTC
>JAQQZX010000016.1:11502042-11525936 GCA_030068355.1 Notoglanidium maculatum | reverse complement strand
CAACAGAAGAATCCATTTATCCTTAAAGTGCAGACAAGTGAGTAAGGGCTGACTCAGGATCAACTGACTAGTGAATATGTGTGTATATTAGCATAGTGTTGGATTTAAGTCTGTGCATCAGATAATGAACACAGAGGTAGAAGGTGGCCATCTATTGATGGTGCGCCTTTACTACAGTTCATTGCTCCATATTGCAGATTAGATACTCTATCTTGACTTTTCTCCTTCAGATTTCTTTGACATGGCTAGTGAGTGAAGGAACATCTTTGTAAAGTTTTTCAAAGATAATTGTCCATCCAAAAAGATCCATCACATACCTATACTCTTACCAGTAAAAATATTTCCTGCCTTTTAAAGTGCATCAATACATAATTGCACTATTTGAAATATGATGAGGCTCTTTATTGCAAGCTTGAGTTGTAACATGACATGTGGGCATTTCACTGAGGGCTATTAAGAGTTATTCAAAATTGATTCTATCGATCTTAGTATGAGTAGGACAGAAGGGGCCAACTCCCCCCCCCACCCCACCCCCCCACCCCACCCCCTGTCCTGACAGCTGACTGATCTCTTTGTTTACTGGTTCTTTGACAAAAGCCATTCATGGATGAGATCATTGCTCTTCTATATTCCATGATGTGTAAATTGTTTGCACTTTTTTTTGCAGATTTCTTTTTCTGAACAGATAACACTGGTTTTATGGTTTATGATCCCCCCCCATTTATTATCTATTACTATATTTTTATCTATACTATAATACTATTATTATTATCTTTTTCCAGTTGTGTGCATACTAAATTTTGGTGCCCATAATCTCAGATTGGTAAAATAAAAAGACAGGGCTTATCCATCTACTTTGTGTCAAAATTTTGACAGTTCAGTCTGACTTTGATAGTTATCCACTCGGTTGTTAGGATTAAAAGATTAAAACATAATCAGGATGAGTAAAAAGCAATTTCAAAGCACAACAAACTTTCTGGATGTTGATGACCTAATTCTGTCCACAGAGGAACCTTATAATGACACTGTTTACTCTCCAAACGACACTTACATATACAGTGGTGAGTCACAGAAAGGCTATCTAGAGCATCCCTTCTCCCTAACTAGCTTTTAGCATCAATCTCCTGTCTTCTAACAGGGCTAGTATTTATGCCTCTATTAACCATGTGTTAATAATAACATTGTCATGTGGAAGTAATTGCCTGGTGGTCTATTCTGGTAATTATCAAAAGAATGTATTTTAGATAGGAGACATTTAGTTGCACCTGTACTAATTATGCCACATTTTAACCAAAAAGGTTATAATTGCTGCCTATCAGCTGTTGTTTGGTAGCTGACAAATACATGTAACATGCAGGTATTGAGTGTGTGTTTTATTTTGGGAATGCCAAGAATCCTTGTCAATGTTTGTAGACACTGGATATAAGCCTCAGACCTAATGGTAAAAAATGCACAATAAGACTTTGCAAGGAGGAACAGAAAAAAGAACAGTAGCAAACAACATATTGTTTAAATATGGGGCATATTTCAACCACTAATTAGTAAAATCATCACAAACCACTGCAATACATTCATCATTAAATTTTCTTACTGATTTAAGCTTAAATGAATTACCTTGCAAAGTACAATAATGTTTTCAAAGTGAATTAGTGCAACCAAAAACTCAAACAAACTTTTACAACTAATTTTGTGCTGAAGTGACTAATAGATTAATTTTCTCTTGTAAGTCTCCACTGTCTTGGAAATGTTTCTATGAATCAGATCAAGTTCTGTGTTGTAAAAAGAAAGTTGTGCAACATGTGTTTGTCACTTTTATAGGCCTTGTTTTATGTCCTTGTTTCACTAACAGCCCTTGTCCCAATTGTTGCAGAATGTTATGACCTTAACTTGTGTGAGTGTGTGTGTGTGTGTGTGTGTGTTATTTGAATTATTTCTTCTTCTTCTTCTGATTCAGTGCTAAAATGCACCATTAAACAGAGAACCCTGACTCCAGTTCTTGGTCTGTTTGCCTTTATCTGTGTGTATTCTGTATAGTAAATGAATCTTCTCCTGTCCTGCAGCACGTAATATTCAAGAATCAACACCTACCTTTCTCTCTCCCTCGGGAACATCCAGCTCCAAGATGGTGCTCCGTGGAGAGGAGCTTCTCCTGGAGTGTATAGCTGCTGGAGTGTGAGTTATTCTGAAGATAAAACACAGTAGGTTGTTGTTGTGGTGTTTTGCCTGACAAAATTATGCCTTTTCACAACCTGTGCATTCTGATCCACACACAGTCCAACTCCTAGTATCAAATGGTTTAAGAAAGGAGGGGATTTGCCAGAGACAAAGGTCAGATTTGAGAACTTCAATAAAACCCTGTCTGTAGTGTCAGTGTCGGATGAGGATTCTGGAGACTACATCTGCATGGCCAGTAATAAGATGGGCAGCATCCGCCACACTATCTCTGTTCAGGTTAAAGGTCAGACCAAAGAAGATATTTGTCTATAAATTTGGCACTTTTTAAATATCTTTTTATTGTCTGATGCCTTTTGATGTGCTTGGAAATTAATAAAGAGATACAAAAAAACCTAAAGTATATTCACCTGCATTTGTTGGTAAGTTTTATGTCTTTCCTTCCATAGCTGCTCCTTTTTGGCTACGTAAGCCATCAAATCTTGTGCTAGCACCCAATGAGGATGGGCAGCTGCAGTGTTTAGCCAGTGGAAACCCCAAACCCAGCATCCAGTGGCTTGAAAATGGAGAGACGATAGAGAGTGAGTCTGCACTTTAGTCCTTATTTTTCATAACACAACACAATACTGTGCTGCCCAACACAACAAACCAAATCTTTCTGTCTGTTTCTTACATTTAAAACTTCAGGTTCACTGGACAATCCAAGCAGGCAGGTGGTTGATGATGTGATCATTTTTAACTCTGTGCAAATTGGCACCAGCGCAGTATACCAGTGCAATGCCTCAAATGAACATGGCTACCTGCTGGCCAACGCTTTTGTCAACATACTGGGTAAGATATCTATTGATGAACCAAGTAGTTAGATGTTGAGCTGTATCCAGTGTAGCAGTAGAGGGGGGACACATTTCAGTGCTGAACTGAGTCTGACAACTGAATTGACACCCTGGATATTTACAGATATGGCACCTCGGCTATTGGGACCCAAGAACCAGCTGATTAAAGTGATTGAGAACAAACAAGCCTTTCTGGATTGCCCTTTTTTTGGCTCACCTTACCCATTTGTGCGGTGGTAAGTTTTACAGAGGTTGTATAATTATGTTAGGTTGAGATTCAGAATGCAGCATGCTAAGTGTGTGTGCGCTCATCTAGGTTTAAGAATGGCCAGGGTATAGTTCCGAATGGTGGGAAGTACAGCTTGCATGAAAATGGTACACTGGAGATCAAGCGAGTTCGACCTGAAGACCAGGGAACTTACACTTTTGTGGCAAGCAACATACTGGGAAAAGCTGAAGATCAGGTCCGTTTGGAAGTCAAAGGTGAGGGATCTAAAAATAAAGTATTACAAAACTGTCCAAATATATCAGGTTTTAATGTTTAGACATAGTTCTAAAAATGTGACTTTGTACATATATTATAGTATTATAATATATATACCCCCTACTTGGAGGGTGATATGCGTGTGTATGTCTTCCTCAACCTCGGGTCCTCTACCAGAGGCCTGGAAATTTACACTAATACACTAATATACACCAACTTAACAATAAAATGTTACATAATTTGTCAAATTTTTCTAATGAAGGCAATTGATCGTGTTTTGAATTAAGAGAAAAACAAGGTGATATTTTATAGGCATTTTTCGTGATTGTTTTTTAGTTAAAAAATGTGAGATTATAGCAATATTTTTTCAGTTGTTTAAAATACCCCTTTCAGTGCCACTGCTATACAATCAGGTTAAGGTTAAGGTATGTTAAGGTTATAAAGGTAGGTTAAGGTTATAACTAAATGTTTAATGTTTACTCATCTTGTTTCCTTCCAGAGCCAACGCGGATTGTCCGAGCTCCAGAGCACCTGTCTGCCAAAAGAGGAAGTGTGGGTCATTTTGATTGCAAGATTAAACATGACTCCACACTCCCTGTTACTGTTACCTGGCTCAAAAACGACAAGCCCCTGCATTTTACCTGGCTGTACGCAAAATACACTACACCTCTAATCACACTATTTCATTGATTCATTACCACCAAACTCATACTGATTTATCTAATGCCTTTTTAAATCTAACTGTAAATGTTTGCTGCACTTAGGAGCAAGTTTAAGAAGGAGGAAGACTTGCTGTCCTTTAGTAACATCCAGCCTGAAGATGAGGGAGCATACACTTGCACAGTTACTACAGAGTTAGACCAGGACTCTGCCTCGGCCCGCCTTACTGTTTTAGGTACACACACACGTGCGCGCACACACACACGCGTGCACACACACACACACACACACACACACACACACACACACACACACAGACAGAATTTATACACTGTCACACAGACACATGGACACATCCAAACATGTATACAAGCATACACAGGTGACAAATTAAAGGAAAACAAGGTGGCTCTGTTATGCTGTAGGCATTTCCCTGGCATAGTTTGGGTTAGGGTTAGAGGAAATGAAAAAGTACACTTTAATTTAAGAATTCCTATCTGAAACAGAGACTTATGAACTTATCCTGAGCTGCAGCCCAGCAGTACCAGATGAATGCTTGGCCAGCTTGTCCTCTACATTCAGTCATGGGCATGTTATTTTTAGAGGAGATTACAAATGAACCAAAATAAGGGTGCAATCTTCTTAACTTGAGAACTTGAAATAGCAAATTGATACATAAAACAAAACCTTTTAATGCACTTTATTGTCTGTCCTTTAAATTGAGTTACAGAATTAAAGCAGAGTTTGACCTGTTTCAGTGTTAACTCACTTAGCTGACGATTTTAGCACATTACGTGGGATATTGTAATGTATATGTAACTAAAATATGCCAATATTTACACTCTTTTATCTAGCTGTGTTTATCTAACAGTTTTTTTCTGAATATTTATTTTTATTTTAGTTAAATCATGTTAGTGATCTGTAGATGACAATAATGCTTCTTTTTTCCTCTTAGCTGGTACTTAATATGTCTTTGTAGTATTTATAATAGATTTTCTCTTTTCTAAGCTTAGTAGCATAGACACTGTATTTAAAGGCTTAGTTGCTTTACTAATAGCCTCACTAACCCATAACATTTCACATTTGATCTCACAGATGAATCCCTAGCTCCCTCAGTACCTAGTGCCTTAGCAGGTAACAATTCTTCTCCTTCTGCTCCGTTAAAGGCTTTTTGTTGTTGCTGATTTATTTTTGCTTATTTGTTTTTGAAATTGAATGAATGTATGATTGACAGATTTACTTTTTTGGATTTTTTTAAATTTACAAATCATCTAAACCTAAAACCTCGTGTTCAGATGATGTCTGCTATGTTTGGGAAATGGTTATCAATGTAGGTGTGATAACCTTCAAATAAATCTTTCTCAGGAATTATCCAATATAGCTTAACTGTCATTTGTCTACCCCTCATTTGCTAACCTGCAAGTGAATGTAAGTAAATTCTAATGATAACTAGAATACACTAAAACATGGCTGTCATGACCCAGTCTGTATTCTGTAAGCATTTGTCAAGGTTATATATAACTTGCCAAGAATTGGTAAACCTTGCAGTTTGTCACTTGTCACTGCTAAATAAACTTATATATACTGTACAGTCAGGTACATTTTGACATTGACATATTTTAGCTGTCTACCACAATATATAAGAGTTGAAATGAAATAATGAATATGATGTCAAAGTGCAGACTTTTGGTTGCCCAGGGTGCCTTTCTGTGCGGAGTTTGCATGTTCTCCCCGTGCATTCGTGGGTTTCCTCTGAGTGCTCCGGTTTCCTCCCACAGTCCAAAGACATGCAGATTAGGTCAACTGGCTACTCTAAATTGCCCATAGGTGTGAATGCGAGCGTGTGTGGCTGTTTGTCTGTGTTGGACCTGTGGTGGACTGGTGACCTGCCCAGGGTGTACCCCGCCTCTCGCCCGAAGATGCTGGGATTAGCTCCAGTTTACCCAGACGGATAAAGCGATATAGATAATGGATGGATGGATGGATGGATGGCTCACCCTTCCCACAATCCAGTGCGTTGTTTTTGTTTTGACTGCTACCTGCTAGCTCTCTGTGGAGATAAAACCTTCGCAAATTCATTGTTAGTGATCCCTTTGAAACTCCTTTACAACTTCATCTTCATTCACGTGTCATACATAGAAGTTTTAAACAAAATATGCTTTGTCTTTTCTTTGCCACCCCAGAGATGGCCGAGGCCAGTTCGGATCCATTAGAATGGATCGGTTGAAAGAATTTAAAATATAGATACGTTAACAAAATATCTTCAATTTCACTTTACAATTTAAAATCTATGGCCTAGGAAATCACCACTTTGTTGTGAATTGTTTTTGGAATATCGACGGCATCGAAAATGCGACTTGCTATTTTGCACAGAGGCTTGAGCCTGCCTCTTTAAATCACCAAAAATAATTGGACAGTTGGCTCAGCTGTTTCATAGTCAGGAGTGTGTTATTCCCTTATTATTTGACTTACAAGTAAGTAGATAATGGCTTCACATGTGGAATTTGCATTTGGAGTCTGTTGCTCTTAACTTGCTGTCACTGCCAGTGAAACAAGCCATCATTAGGCTAAAAAATCAAGCTTAATGTCTACACTTTGAGCTTTTATTGATGATTTAATTTCAACTCTGTGCTAGAAAACCCACTGTGCTACCCACTCTGCTAGAAAATGTTTATTTCAGTCTTTGCTTATTGCTAATATTAATTTAGATGCCATCTTTATTAACAGTAACCTTTGAAAAAAAGACATGGAATGCAAAAATCTGATATTATTGCTCACAGTTGTCCTGTGTTTCCTCTAGATTGTCCTGATCCTGCTCAGGATCTGGAGCTGTCTGATTTATCAGCACGCTCTGTCCGACTCACCTGGATCCCCGGGAATGAGAACAACAGTCCTGTTACACGTACGATTCTGTCATTACTCCTCACTCATAAATACAGAACTATTTCATGTGAATACTCAGATATTACTTGAATATCTAACATTCTAAGAATTCATAAACCAGTAAACAGTTGTAGAATTTGGGACATCCTATCTTTGCAGAATTCCTTGTTCAGTATGAAGAGGACCGATGGAGACCAGGCGAATGGCAAAATCTGTCCAGTTACGCAGGCGATCAGAACTCTGTGAACCTGAATCTGTCTCCATTTGTAAATTACCAGTTTAGAGTGATTGCCATCAACAGTGTGGGTCAGAGCCGACCAAGCCAGCCATCAGCCCGCTACCAGACCAGCGGTGCACGTAAGTGACTGAGAGCAAATACAGTATATTTATCAGACTGACCTTTATATTTTTAACAGTATTTACAGATGCACAAAATGTGTGTGAGCAGTGACAGAGCAGATAATATAGCAGACAAATAATTTTGAACCCATTTATTTTAATCCCTTAAATTCCCAGAGTTCTTTTCATGACTCCAGATATATATTGCTCACTGTTGTGAAAATGGTTTATCTTATTTAGCAAATTGATCATAGTTGCTGAATAACATGTGACTTAAAATAAAGCAACGTGGGACCTTTGGGGGGGTTGAAATGATCTCCAATACAACCTGTAATACTATTATGTAGTAATGTTAAAAAAATAGTTTATGGAAATTGCACAAAGTTTTATCAGGGTAAACTATTAGTAGGATGTTAATGTGTAGCTTTTTGTGTTCTGTTTTTTTTTGTTTTTTTTTGTTTTTTAGCTCCTTATGTTTATCCCAGTGGCCTTAAAGGAAGGGGTACCAAGAAATCCAACATGGAGATCACTTGGCAGGTGATTACTGATCTAGTTGATCTTCAGTTTGTTCCATTAACAGCATCTATTTTGATTTTTATAGCAATACAAGTGGAGAAAGATTAACTTTTATTCAATATATTTTAAATTCCTATGTGTATCTCACAGTCATTAGCAAAAGAAACATAATGTAAATAGACACACGTAATCTCATTCTCTTTATAGTAGTTTTGTGTCCATTTTTTCCTTTGGCACAGGCTTTTGTCCAAAATGACTTATAAGTGAAACAGAATACAATTCAAGTATCTAGTTGTTTGGGTAGTTGAAAATGATACATATACCACAGCTTATCAACTAACACAACTAACAACAGACCAGGAGCAAATGCACAATAGCTGTAGCAAATGTCTGACTTTGCTCCAGTTTGGTAAAAATTGTATTCTTTATCAAACTGATTTTTTTAATTCAAGGAAGCATCCAGGGAGTAACTGCAATAATTATTGTAAATGTAGTAAAAGTTTCTGGAGAAACAGGATAGTTTGGACAAAAGTCTTTCCCAAGTGTTTCTAAAGTTGTAGGAGGTGAAACCAGTGGCCTTTTGTCCGAAACATCCTGTTTCTCCAGAAACTTTGTGTATGTCCCTTAACTTTTATAATACCTATGTAAAATATTGAACTAGTTTAGCTACTTCCTGCAGTGTCTCTCTAAACTAGTATATGCATCTGTGATTCTAGCCCCTACTTGATAACCAAAGGAATGGGCCCAATCTGCGTTATGTGGTCTCATGGAGGAGAAAGGACTTGGAGGAGGAGGAGTGGAATAACATTACCACTATCAATATGAAGCATGTGGTTGCTGATACAGACACTTATGTCCCCTATGAGCTCAAGATCCAGGCAATCAACGACTTTGGTCCAGGCCCTGAGTCAAATATAGTGATTGGCTACTCAGGGGAGGATAGTAAGTACCTGCATTTTAATTTTGTTCACCTCTTTGTGCTTGGAATACCACATGCTTCACTTTTTGCACTTTCTGTCAGGGCCTACGGATGCACCTGGAAACCTCATGGTATCAAAGCTAAACAGCAATAAAGTGAATATAAACTGGATCTCTGTCGAAGCCAAATCCGTTTATGGAGAGTTTAAAGAGTACAGGGTGAGTTTTTCACCTTCCTTACTATCATTCATGAAGTGGGTTTGACCTCCATGTCCATCATAGCGCTGGAGCTAACAGAAATTTAAGTGACATTTTGGACACAATATGGCCAACTGTTCCGTTGATTTTTGCTCCGTGGTCTGAAATAGATCCCGAAGAAGCTACACTCACATTTGCTTGTTGGCTAGCTAGCTCACACTGATTTGTACAAGGTACTTCCAGTAAAATTGGCTTCCATTTTCCCTTTTTATTTTCATCTGATAAGCTTTTATATTTAAAGCAAAAGTTATATTCCTGAAAAGTATCATTTGCTATGTCTGCTGATGATGTCATTAAAACTAATGTAGTAACTTTTACAAACTAGGAAGTGAAGTTTTATATGCAGGACGAACACAAGTGAGTGACACAGAGTGAAACGTCCCAGTGCCGTTATTGTGAAATATCAGCACTCTTGGAATGCCGCTCATCCAATCAAATTAGTGGACCGGAAATAACTATTGTATAATATGAATTAGTGAACAGTTATTATATTTAGATACATCTAAACAATATATATCTAAAAACATAACTTTTACATAAGCAAATTTCATTTTAAAGCTTAGTACTTAAAATTGATTGGATCAGTATAATTATCAACTTGCACTCGTTTGAGTAAATGAATGTCTGATGAGTGCGTTTAATGTAGCGGTGTGTACAAACAGTTGTGTCTGTAGTACATTTTCTACCATTACATATCTGTATATGCAAAGAGGCCTATAATATTTATTCACTTTTCTTGTCCATGCTTTTAGCTATATTACTGGAGAGAGGCCAGCCTGGTGAAAGACTTGAAGGTGAATAGGGAGAAGAAAACAAAAGGTTTCTTCAACGACGTGTCTCAGAGCAGTGGCGTTCTAATGGACCTCGTCCCTTACAGCAAGTACAAAATGTACATGGTTGTGGCCAACAACCAATTTGAGGGACCACACAGCAACATTGTGGAGTTTCAGACCAAGGAAGGCAGTAGGATATTTCCTGATACTAAATTTCTCTTTATTTGATTTTGTTTTTATTTGTTTTTAAAGTAAAAGTACTGACTAACCAACTGGCTAAAACACCATTGAAGTATTTGCTGTACAGCAGTAATGCCTATTATTAATCCCATTAATCCATTTTTTAAATGATTAATGAACACTTTTCTGACTGCTCGATAGCACCAGGGGCTCCTAAGTTCTTCAGGATTGTCCAGAGGAATGCCAGCACCATTCGCCTAGAGTGGGATAAGCCTCTAGAGCCGAACGGCATTCTGATAGGATACACACTCAAATACAACACAGGTTAGCTCACTTCTAATCTGAAAAGTCAATGTCATCCAGGAAAAGTTTATATTATTGCCTGGCCCAATAACGGCCAGTAAAGAAACAGAACTTCCTACTATAAATTTATATTATTGTTAAATTGTATAATTTTTTTTTTTATCAAATCTAATCTAATGTCTTGCTAAAATGAAATAAACAAATAAATGAATAAATCATTTGCTACCAATTTATAGCTAATCTTCATAACTGAGTTTATTCAGTGTTTGATGGAGTTTTAGTTACATGGTGTTTTTTTGCTTAATTGTGTACTTAATGGTGCTAGTTACAATATGGCCTAATTATTACTGCACTTAAGTGAAAATAAATAAGTAAAAGTCTTTATTAGTGAGCGCAAATGTTTGCGTCACTGTTGACATGCTCTAGTTATTTTATCTGATGGCATCTCAAGCAAGTGTTGAATGAATCAAAATCATCAGCAATGTACCTGATTACTTTATTAACAGCATAAAATTTTCTAACAAGTTTGGCATCTTAAGCAGTGAAGCTATCCCAAGATCTAAAACACAAAATATTGATCTTTTTCAGATATAATAAAATAACTATAACATAACTGTCACATTATAAGCCTCAGTGGTTTCTTAATTTAGAAGTAAGGATGTGCAAAGTAAGGAACCTTTTCTACTCTAACCTAAAAGTCATTCAGAATTGACATGGCTATCATTTTGTCATTTCTAGTGAATGGGACTCAGGAGGGCAGTCCACAGGTCCTGAGTTTCTTTCCGAATGAGACGGAGTACACCATGCACCTACCTGACCGCTTTACCCGCTACAAGTTCTACCTGTCAGCTCGGACTCAGGTCGGCTCCGGTGAGGTTTATGCTGAGGAATCGCCTCACTTTTCTAATGAAGGTGAGCTGACACACATACAGCATATGCCACTTACTATGTGTTGTGCGTGTGGAATGACAAATCCTGGTTATTAATGTTAGTAAGCATGGGTTATTTCCATATATTTATAAGTTATGTCGTATTATTAAGAATTAAGTTAGTATTAAATTACTGTTATTTAAGTTAGTGGAAGCACAAGAATGAAATTACAAATCATTGTGTGATCACAAGTTAATACCGTTTGTAATATGTTTACTACTTTACACTGGAACGTACAGCTTGCTTGGTTATTGACAGTTTCTCAGTGAGGAAAAAGTAAATACACTCCTTTTTCCTACACTCCTTTTTATATTAAAAGAAACTAATCCTACTATAAAACTATATTAATTTCAGTACTGGAGCACAGACTCACTGCCACAGACTCACATTCATAAGAGGGAGTGCATCAGCCCATGTAAATAGAGAAATAGGAGATAGCGGGGAAAGCATGTAAGAGATCTCTCTCAAGGCAGCTTCGCTCTCATTTTCACTGAACAGAAGCTTGTTTTGTAATACTAAAAAAGTATGTAGAATGCCTTTCACTGAAAGCTGACGTCATCTAGGTCAGCTCAGGTCAGTCGCCACTGTTGACTGCTGTTATGGTCAGTGAATGGACAGCTGCTGAGTGCACAATCACCCAGCATTGTTTTCTGTGGGTTTTGTCTGTCATTTTCCTGTCTTCTTTGTGAGAATCCTCTCTTTCTCTCGCTCTTTTTCTAACCTTTCTTTTTCGTACTGCTTTCCTCTTCACTTCTGTGTATTCTCTGCATGCTCTGACCTGTCTCCTTCCTCCTTCCTCTCTTGTCTGTCTCTCCCTCGGTGTGAAAAGAAGACTTTATGACTTCAGGTACTGACCCTACAGGTGTAGGTAATGAGGAATGGCCTGCCAATTTACCTATCTGTCTTTCTGTTTGTCCCGGTTCTCCCATCTGGCACAGTGCAGTTGTAACCAGATAACAAGGGAAATTCTGACCTATATTACAAATTATACTTGCTTTATTAACAGTACATCAGTGCCACTATGGCTGTACAATCACAGCACTCTTTGGGCTATATTCAGAGCTGGTGATACTGGAGTTTACAAATACTCACATAAATACAAGTAGAAAAATACAGGTAGCCTAAAGTTAATGTACCTACATGTTGCCAGGTTTTTCTAAAATACATGTATCAGGGAATTCATTCCCCTATAAAAAAAAGCAATTATATTTAAGCTGTAAAAAATACAGATTGATAAAACATACTGCACCTTAAATATCCTGTTAATTGCAACATTACATAGCATAAAATATATGAATTTAAAAATAATAATTAATTGAATAAGTAATACAAATTTTTTTAGTTAAATACATACAGATAATATGCAAATTAGAATTAGGGAAGAACATCTGATTGTAGCCTAATAAATTAATATTATATCCTAATAATAATGGAGAAAACACCAGACAAAGAAACCTTAGTGTTTCACATGACGAATCAGCAGAGATGTCAAATGGGCATGCAGTGCTGTTTGGTACCAGCAATGCTAAAAAGCATGAAGCTGGTGTGAGCTATTGCAGAAGTGTGACTATAAAAAGTTTTTTTTTTCATAATTATTAGAATTTTGATTCAATATTATTTGTATAGTACTTTTAACATTGTCAAAAGCTGCTTTTTCAGATCTCAGCGGTGATAACGGCAAGGAAAATTGCAGCAATGTTGTTGTTACAACATATTGTCAGACAGTGGTGCTGTGTACTTTAGTTTGGCATAATGGATAACAGTGTCTTACTGAGATACTCCTCTTTTTTATTTATAAACCAAATACCAAAACCAAATATAGATAATTCTGAGATGTTTGTAGTTTCAGTATTAATTCAGTCTTTAACTCAACTCTGAATACAGTCTATTACGCTTAACTCATCAAAGACTTGGTGTGAAAAATGCTGATGATTTACCCAGTGTGGTGAACATGTTAGTGTGGTGAACATGTTGGTGTGGCACAGTGGTCCATATAAACATGTACACTTTAATGATGAGATCTTACCTGCACTGGCTACTGTGATGGCTATCTTTCAGTTTGTGTGTCCACCCTTAAGTTTCTGGCCATATCATTATGTGCTTTCAGGGATGGGACACATGCACTGCACTGCTGTTACCAGTTACTGACTCTATGCTTGTTTAGATAAATGGTATTATGTTTATCAGTGAGGCTGCTTTATTAGGATGTAGCCTGTGTTATATATATTTATATATATACAGTATATACAGTATGTATATATATATGTCTATTGACCCCTTATCCCTGAGAGCACCGGTATGATGGAGTCCCATACTGTCACATGACTCATGTGGCCTATCCCAGCATGCTCTTCTCATTTCACACTTAAGCATGCAGGAAACTGATGCCTTCATGAATGAGTGGTTCTTATAATGGTTTGACATGAATGTTTGAGAAACAGCGAGCTGTTGGGTATTACTGCTGAGTTGAGTGTCTCCAGATATGTTATACAACCACAAATACCATGTAGGAGTAGTTAAGTTTTAATGCTTTTTTGAAAGACTTATATCTTACTCATTCAGAAAATTGCTTTGTTTCAAAGGCTTTGAAGATCATCATCTTAATATCTGAGCATGCTTCCTACAACTTGCTTTAAGTAAGAAGTTTAGGAATCATTCATTCACTGCTTAATCCATGTGCCATCAATGCTTCTGCTTTTTCCATTATGCATTTATTTTATTTTGATATATTGGGTTATCTTTTTTTATGCCCGGGTATCTTACAGGTAAGAATGCACTCAGCTGCTTGCTGACCAGCCATTGGGAATGCAGAGACCACGTCCAATGTATTTTGTAGCAAGCATAATGATTTGGTAAATAGTTCTGTCACTGAGCTCTGACAGGCATATCCCTGGTGTTTATGCAGTTTTGTATTCTGCTGGCTGTTCTTAACCATCATACACATTTCACATTTTGCTTGCTGATCGGCTGTAATGAGATTTCATAATTGTTGAGCCTTGCTTTAATGCTTACTCTCTGTGGCTGCATTTGCATGGATTATTAAAGGGAAAGGTGTGGTTCTTGATGTTCCATTATTTTGAAGGATTTCAGTAGGTGGAGATTTAAAAGAGTGAGGCTGTCTATTCTCTTTTCAGTCATGTCTTATTCTCTATTATTTTCATCAATGTTGTACTATTACGTTAATGTGTTCAGAGATGCCTAGCCCCCTTCTGAGTGGTTGCAATGTGGTATGGTTTATGGTGGTGGACATGTTTTCCATACTGGATATCCCACAACTATATTATCCAACAAGGAATGATCTTTAAAGTATACCACCACTTGGTGGCAGTGTTGCATCAGTTCATATGATATGCAAAAAACCTAAATATAGTTACTCTTGTAACACCAAATATTTGTTGTTTCTTTTCTTTCAGAAGATGCTAATGCCATGCTAACTTTAGGAACATTTGTCTCTTAGATCACTTTTAGTTATAGGCCCGTAGGGACCCCCTACTATCCTTTCTGGAAAAAAAATTGCTACATTACTATCTAAAAATGTTGACCAGTATTTCTATGGAGAATCAATTTGGTATTAGCATTTGTTCAGAAAAAATGTAAACGGTCAAAAAATATTCAAATGCAATACAACACAATACAGTACAATAAAATGTATTGTGTTATGTACAGAAAATTATATTCATATCTGTTTTCAATATCCTTGCTGCGTCCACCAATGGCAGTACCTTGTTGTACAATATCAACTGATTGAGCAGCTGGACAAATTAAACCAAATGTCAGAATAGACAAGAAAACAAGAATATAATCACTGTCTAATTATCACCAGCATTAACATTATTTGTAAAATGTTAGATTTGATTCTTCATTAAATGTATGTAACCTTTTTATGGCAAAGTCTTCATTGTTATTTTTCATTTGGTGGCATCCTTAATAAACAAAGGAAACCAATGTGAAATATATAGTTGTCTAATGTTAGCTAAGTTAAATGAGTTTAAACTATTCTCCATTATCTGTCTGCACAAGTAGCTGACGAGTATCGGTGAGACAAGAGCACATGAGATCGGGGAAGGTGACGGGGCTTCCAGGAAGTGTCTGTTAATTGGAGAGTTCAAAACACCTCTCGTTTTGTTACGAAGATAAGGATTGCTCTTTTAGCATATTTTTGAGTGATAACTTTTAATAGCATACAGGTGTAAAGATGATAATTTATTGCACAAACCTAGTTTTGCATAGGATTTTGTGTGTTCTGAGATGCTTTTCTGCTCAACACAGTTGTAAAGAGTTGTTTTCTGATTTAGTTTGAACCAGTCTGGCCATTCTCCTCTGACTTCACTTATTAACATGGCATTTCCCCTGAAAGAACTGCTTCTCATTGGATGTTTTTTGTTTTTGTACCATTTTTTGTAATCTGTTATACATGAAAGTACAATGAAAAAAGGTTCTGAAATACTCAAGCCAAAATATCTCATGCCACAGTCAAATTGACAGAGATCACATTTTCCCCCATTCTGTTTGATGTGAGCATTAACAGAAGCTCTTAACCTGTATCTGCATGATTTTATGCATTGTGCTGCTGCCACAGGATTGGATAACAACATTAATGAGCAGATGCACTGGTGTTCCTAATAAAAAAATAAATTTCAACATACAGTATATTAATTTCATATTGTATTGTGTTATTAATATATTGTAATATATTTACATAAAGGTTAAAAGATCTGACTAATCAGTTAATTAACAAACCCGTCAAGAGCAGAGCTGGGGGTCTCCAGGACTGGAAGTGAAATCCACTGTCCTAATCTTAAATGAGTGGAAAGTATGAAATCTGGTGCCAGTAAGCAATTCAAAATGTTTTGTAATAAATTGAATCTCTGTTTTATTTCTAGTTATATGTATATATGTGGAATTTCATTGCCAATTAGAGGCTTCCTCACAATTTGTATTGTATGGAAGAATTTCTAAATTATAGTTGTGGGAATTTTGTCCAGCATTGTAGTTCATGGTCATTCTCTTGTGATCTCTGCTCGTGTATCTGTTGTGTTGCTAACTACATTTTGATATGCTTAACTGCTGCTCTCTTCCTCTCTCAGTGATCGATTCTACAGATGCCTTGGTGTTTGCAACTCTTCTTCCCCCCTTTTCCCTACCTACCATCCCAAGTACAACCATTACAACCTCAACAACTACCACCATTGCCCCTACAACAGATGCCATTCCCACTACTCCTGCTCCAACTACAACAACTACAACAACTACTACTACAACTACCACAACCAGTACTACCACCACCACTACAACCCTCCCTACCCTTCCTGTTATCCTGGGTATTTGCATAGACTTCAGTATAAAAAGTCAATGTAAAAGTAGAAAGCTGTTAATTCAATCTCAGTTGTAGCTGACTGAGCCAAGTTGGACGAAGTATTCATGATATGGATGCCTTAAGTGCCCATTTTTGAAAAGCAGCTTGACTGAGAGTTGACCTTTGCCCTTAAAAAAGACATTTTTCCCCAAATTAGTATTGACATCTATAATTGTTTGTATTGACTGTGGCATCCAATTAGTTTGTTTTTCCTTTATAAGATTAAAAGACAATCTCTACAGAATGTGATGAAGATGCTTTAGAAGGGCCTTCATCATAGTAAAAGTGGGAATCATAACAAAATTGTATTAAAGTGGTGGGGCTCTAATATGCTGGTGTAGTAAGTATTAGCTTTTGTCACCTTCCTCCATTGGTTGAAATTTGTGATATGTACTCCTCTCCCACCTGTTCTGCTTAGCCCCCCATGTAAAGATCTGGAATCTGACCGTGGATGCTTACGGGGACTATGCTAATGTCAGCTGGAAGCACAACTTCCCGGTTGACGGCAGCGAGTTTGTGCTAGAGTACAGGCTGGACAGTAAGACCCAGATTCTCCCACTAAGAGCTTATGAAGGGAACCTCAGTGCTTTCGAATTGGCTTGCTAGAACATAAATCAAGACCAAGATCATCTGAAGAACTTGCCAAGTTTTTGCAGAGATATGCTTAGTCACAGATATTGCTGTGAATTCCAGCTCCTTTTGTTCTGTGATAGCTTAGATATTGTACAGAATAATGGACCATTTATCATATCTAAAAGCTGTGAGCAGTGCTACTCTTCATGCTGTGCACCTTCTTGTACAGTGACCCTTATAGATATTCCATTCATGCACTTTACAAAGAACAAAGCAGCAGTGCTCTGTTTCATCTGCCATCTCTGAGAGATGAAATGAGCCTGTCTAAGTCATTTCAATGGGCTTTGGGTTTGTGTCCTCGTGAGTACTTAATGTTCCCTTTAGGAAGCTCCTATTCTTTCTGGTGGTTCGCAGGAACAGTGAGAGATTATAGAAAAATTTGGGACAAAGAGAGAGTGATTGAGAGGAAAGAAAAGAATGAGCGAAAGAGAGGGATAGTAATAAAAAGAATCTCTTATTTTGAGTGAGTAGTGAGTAAAATGACTCAAAAGACAGAGTCTTTATTATACCAGATGCCTAGAGATTTCCCCACTCGAAACATTTCTCTCTGGAGAAAATCTCCCATTTTGCTAACAACCATTTTACATTACTGCCTAATTTACAGATATAATGCTAGTAACTATATCCCTAATTTTAGTAATGCACTTTTTTATAGAACTCTTTGAGATTAGCATATGATATATAATTAAAGCTTTTTCTTTTTACACAAATGTCTCACTGCATTTATGCTGGTGATTCAGGAGCTATGTATTAAGTAGCTGATGGTGGATAACAGTCTCCCTTTGTCTCACTCTCTCTCTCTATTCTCTTTCTTTCTTGGTCTCTCCTTCTTCACGTTTATATTTTTCACTAGCATTTGAATTTGATTGTCTACCTCAACCCCATGTGCCTTTTACACTAAAATTTCTTTGTATGGCTGCCTCACTGCTGCTTAGCTTGGCTCACAGTTCTTACCTAGTGAGCAATCTGCAACATTGCATTTAATTCATAACCTAGGCCTCTACTGTATTCCTGTTTTGTCTTTTAGGGGAGAGGCATAATGAAGGGGTTAATATTTTCTACCCAACTTTATCTCAGGGGGGCTATCATTATCACAGTCTCGACCTTGAAACATGTACATGAGTACACAATGATGCAATCACACTTCGAGCCAGTGTAAACGTATGTCGGATAGTGATTACATCTGAGTAGATTTTACACAATATGAAAATGAACCTGTGTTTTGTGGGGAGGAGTGGTGGCTAGATTGGATATCATGGCACTGTATGATATCTCACACAGACCCACACACACAAACACACACACAGACACAGACACACACACACGCACACATAGAGGTAAAGTAACCTCTGCAGAATTCTCCACTTACAAAACAGGATATGTAATTAGACAATTGACAGGCCTACCTTCTATCTCTCTCCCTCGCTCTCTCACTTCGGTCCTGTGAAGTAGTTGGCTGCCGCATGCTCTGTGTGTGCCACACTGTAAAGTGGTGTGTGAAAGTGGACAGGAGAATTGCTTGTCTGGTGTTGCCTTGATTTGCTGTAGTTTCTACCTTTACCCAAAATTGAACACATTATGTAGTGCTTTCAAATGCATTATGCATTCTCTGTGCATTAATATGCTCATGAAGACAATCAAGAAATTCACATTTGAATGGAGTTTACAGTATTCTGGGCCACAAGCATACATATCTTTTTTTCTTTTTTTCAGCATGCCCATAAAGTTTTCTGGAAAACCCATTAGGTTTTTTTTCTTCAGAAAGCTAAAGCTACAAATGAGGGATTATTATTTCATTAAGTTTCTATGGGACTCTAAATATGAACAGTACTGAGCAAATATCCTCAGTTTGGTTCAGCTTGTAGCTTTAGCTAGCCATCACACTTAAGCCATATTTTATTGCTTCACAGAAAAGGCATGTGCTGTGGTAAAATTCAGAGAGTGGAAATGGTCGAATTCTTGGCGAGCAGTGTGTGACTGCTTCTTATTTTAGCATGTTGCATGCTGTCACCAGTTTCTGGAATACCACTGAAGTACTGCTCATGCTCTTAACAGCATTATGCTAGCTTGGCTTTTCTCTGAGATGGCATAATGTGATGTTGGTGTGCATTTTCATTCAAGATAAGAAAAGGTCTGTAGACGTTTGAGACTGTTGCTCAATTGTTTCTATCAACCCCTATTTGGCAGTACTGACTCAAAATCAAAGATTAATACTGTAGTAATTTTTTACCCAAATGTCCACATGTACAATGTGAGGAAAGGAGTACTTTTCCTTTCCATTATACCACTTTCTATAGAGACATATGCTTTTCCTTCAAACTGTGTGGCAAATGGTAAATTATCCAGAATCTTGTATTTATTTAGGGCTTCATTTGTCAAACTGGATATGAATTAGGGTTAGTATTCATGTAAATCCAGTTAGTAAAGTAGTTAATTCAGTTAGCCAATATCACAATTTTATCATCCGATTTACTGATTTCAAATTCATTTTATTTGTTTACTTATAGTAATGTTTTCTTGCTGCTTAGTAAAGTTTCCAAAAAAAAAAATCCTTTAAAATTAAAATTTTGCACATAACAGCATTGTAAATGCAATCTAAACTATTGGCGCACTTGGGTTTGTATGATTATAGATAGCTCTGAATTTAAATTTGTCACCATGCTGTGCCATGTCACACTGTCTGCTGGGAAATTTATATTAGACTGTGCCTTCTTTAGACACTTTCGACAGTCCTCAAATGATTAGTCTTGAAAGTTCACTGACATACAATATAACTACTTTCACCTTCTAGTCTCTTACATCCACAGCACCTTCCATCTCATGGAAGTGAAGGCTGCTTCTAGTCATGTTTTTTTGTCAGGTTGTTTGGTCCTGGATTCATGGACATTTGTCTTACATTTCCTTCTAAGGTAATGGGTCAATGGAAACTTTGCGGTCCAAAATTAAACCCCCCATTAAACTGGTTGGGTTGATAGCGGGAGCTAAGTACCGGCTCCGTGTGTACTCCCACGAACAACCCAGCATCACCAGCGAATATGTCACCTTCAAGACCAGTGGAGGTGAGGGCTGGCTGTGTAAATGATGCAATGCTGGGTTTAGCTGTTTCAATTGCTGTTGAAGAATTTTTTTGGGATATTACGAACGGCTCAAAAAAAAATTAAGTCTAGTGGGGTTTATTGTCATTCCACAGGGTAGGGTTTAATGTCATTATAACAGACATAGCATGTAATGTAAGGAATGAAATATAATTTCTCCAAAATGCCTTTCTTGTAGAAAAAAAAAAGTTGTAGCTATGGTAGCCATTAGTAAAAACATGTCCACTAAGTGTTTGGTTAATAGTAATAGGTGACTAAAGCCTATAGAAAGTGTAATATTTTGCACAATTACATTATCCTGGGATGTACACTTTTAAATGTATTTAACTATACATTCACAGCCATTCAAAAATAATAATTACAATTAATCACAATTGAAAATGAATACCATTTATCTTTTGTCCTACTGTGAAATTATAAGATATAAGATAAGAAGTGAGCTATAAAGGTCAATTTTAAAGTTTTATAGCTAAATGAGTCATTCTTTGCCTCTTTGCTTTTGGAAATACCACCAGGTTTCATTGATTGTGGTAGGTTTTAGTGCAGCACTAAAAATCAAACAGTGCATAGTAGTTTCTTAATATGATGCTGTAATCCTGGAATGCTTGTGTGCCTTGGGTGTGGTAAGCCAAATGAAATCATCAATGTCATCTCCTCTAATAACATGCGGAATATGATATCGATCCTCAATTTCTCCTTCAGACTTGTTTCCCCGCTGGCTTGGACTGGTTTATGATATTAACATATTGAGTATCTCTGGTTCAGAGTAGCTTTATATGCTTTTCTTAGCAGTAATATGCCACTAACACAAATACACATCACGGATTCATATTCACTGATTCATTCATTACTGATAGGAACAGTCAAGATTAAGTTCAGGATTACAAAGCACAAATGCAAAAGCTCATGTTGTTTGCAACACAGGTTGTAGTAGCACTAAACAAATAAATTTAGACAGACAGGATATGGTTATGAATGAATGAATGGGCTAGTAGCAGAATGTATGAATTATCAAGGAAATGTTTTCATTTGAGCTGTGTGTGTGTGTGTGTGTGTGTGTGTGTGTGTGTGTGTGTGTGTGTGTGTGTGTGTGTGTGTGTGTTTTCCTCAAAATTTTGTAGAGAATGGTTTCTGGGCTAATTTTATTATCACAGGTCAGAGTTTGATAATGCAGGTCCTAATGCACTCTTCTTATTGCTAATGTGTTTTTGATAAAGAGTAGTTGTCAGTGTAGGCTCTGCCTTACTGAAACATAAAGAGGTTCATTGAAGACTTTGGGTTTTGTGGTCAGAAATCACAGGAAAATGCTTGAAATTATAGTTCAATGTCAGAAACTTCAGTTTCCTTTCTCTCTCTTACACAATCTCTTGTTTACAATCTGTCTTTAATGTGCTCTCCAAACCCCTCCTCACCTTTTGTGCATGTGTGTGTGTGTGTGTGTGTGTGTGTGTGTGTGTGTGTCTGACAGCCTACAGTACGGACCATGTCGACATCGCCACGCAGGGTTGGTTCATTGGTCTCATGTGTGCCATTGCACTTCTCATTCTCATCCTACTCATTGTTTGCTTTATCAAAAGAAGCCGTGGAGGGAAATATCCAGGTAACACACGGAATGACATGCAGTATACAATTTATTTCACTGTATATTATACTGAACATACAATGCAGATCAGTATAATTCAGTAGATATGGTACATAATAGATTTGAATTCACTGAACTGAAATTCATTTGCTAATTCTGAGCCCCTTTACTCCCATTGACCTCAGTGAGAGATAAAAAGGACCTCCCTTTGGACCCTGTAGACCACAAAGACCAGGATGGATCATTTGATTACCAGTAAGTGTGTGTCCTGCATTAATAATAGCTTCATATAGTCACAATGAATTTTCCAGTTTGATCTCTATCCTGCCTTATATTTCTGTGGATATGTATTTGTGTTTTACATGACAGTGAGTGCTTTTTTTGCCTGTTTCAGGTTAGCTTGGAAAACGTAGAGACATGAGGGGGACATGTCATTCCATGTTCTAATCAAAACTAATAAATAACTTTGCAAGCAATTCTAATTTAAAGATCAGCAACAAAGTTCAAGATTAATTCAATGAACTTTAACTCAATGCTTTATGCTAACCACAATCCTTTTAAGTCATATTCATCAACAAAATCTAATATAAACATCCGAAAAAAGTGCTTTGCATTGCTTTTCAAAAACCACAAGCTCATTAGGCAAGCTCAACTTCACAGAGAGCGGTACATGGATAATGACCATGGAGTAGCTCACCAGTATGTCAGTGCTGTTATTAGAGAAGAAAGGATTATTGGCATTACTCAAGGCAGCTCTAAAAAGCCTGACCTGAGTCTTAAAATGGAACAATAAGTTCTGTTGGCCATTATATAACATATAGCACAGATATGGTGTATGTGCTGTTTGGCAGCTAATGAGACTTGGGGCAAGTGTGGCACAAATCATATCCTTGGCTTTATTCTAAGCAGTAGTCAATATAGAAAATCATTAGCAACATGTTCTGCAGTCCTTTCTAATGTCTTTATGGCATAACTTTGGCTCTGTTTGCTCATCCACCATAATATTTTTAAAAATGCATGAATAGATACGTCATTCAGAAACTATGAACTTGGTGGTTTTCTTCTGTGGAACATCTTAAAGCAAGCCATAAACATGAGCTACCCAGTGTATTAAAAAAGACAAACTGTTCTATCACCTTCAGCATTGATCTTAATATAATCACTAGGTATTCCATATCTTCTGATGACTGGCTCAGTGTTTTGCAAGTAAATAATAGTTCTGGTACTAACACCTCTGTCCGTCTCAAATTAAATCCTTGTTCCCCCAACCACCGAACAATGTTAAGGAACGAAAACAGGTATTTGGTTTCAACACAGCATCCCTCTTAGCCTGAGCATGTCAGCTATTGGTTGTTTCTGGAAGTGGAAGTCAGTTAGATGGGAGGGGCTACAGCAGATAGCCAATCCATGGTGTAGTTCTTCAAGGGTGTCAAACACTTGTTAAATGCCTTTAATTCAAAGCACTTAAAGCATGGAAGCATGGAGTTCTAGTAGTCTGTTTTCAGACATTGACTATTATAGCAAATAGCAACATTGACTGTTTGTGAAACAAAACATCTTGTCAGGTCCAGAAACACTCCCCATAAAAGACAGTTTACTGTACGTGAATGATTGCTTTGTTTTTTGTTAGAAGCTTTGAGATGTAATTGAAAAAGCCTGTAACACAGAGGTCAAATTGATTTACTGGAGTAGCAGTGAAGGGCAAAGTTCCTTTCCATTTGCCAGTGTTTGAGACCCTTGAGGTATTGTTTGTATCTGGCAAGACAGTTAACAACTTGAAACAGACTGTTTTTCCTGCATGTGGTTTAACGATGCTCTAATCTGGCCTGCAGCAAAATGAACTCAAAGCTATGAAACATGCATGTAAAATAGTCCAATATCCAATTTTCCAGGTTCTGTGAAAATGTGACTTCTAACTTTAGTTTTAGAGGTCAGATTTTACTATTATTTTGTTACAGTGTGATTAAATTCGCTAGAAA
>JAQQZX010000016.1:11486647-11501036 GCA_030068355.1 Notoglanidium maculatum | reverse complement strand
CCTCAGCCGAGGGCCCCACTAACCCAGATGGCAACTGAGACTGGCGGATGTTAATTGGAGGTGAACAATGAGCGGAATGTGTTCTACGTAATGGAGCTCGGTGCCGTTCCTTCACAGGGCTCCGGGGAAGTTTCCCGGCTGCTTGGTCCTTTTAACAAGCTTTTGATTTGCCAACCTCAGGTTCTCTGCACGGGTGCAGTCCCGCTTAGTGTGCCCGTCTTCTCCACACTTAAAGCAGAAAATGGCTGGAACAGGAGAGGATGCCGTAGATTTCGGCAGACTCTAAAAAGCAGCCCTCGTGGAAACAGTTGGGGCAGTGGTTTCTGTGCGCTGGCCTAGGTCACACTGCGACACCGGTGGAGCAACAGGAACCACCATAGCAGTCAAAAACCTCGTTACCAGAGACGTCAGCTCCTTGACCTCTTTCCCAGACTATCCACCTCAGATGCCACTGGACTCACAGGAACATGAGGTACGGCAGTGGTTGCAGGCGCCCGAATGGTAGCAGCAGTAGCAACAGAAACTTTCACACTGTCTCTCGCAAGAACGATAGAATATCTGAGAGCTCGCGATTTCACGGGCATTAAACATATACAACCATTTGCTAATAGCAAATCCCCAGAGTATGCTGGGAAATGGGGTTAAGTTAATTCTCATAACAATCACTGAAATACAATAAAGAGAAACCCCATACAATGTACAGTGTAACAATGACAAATACATAAATTCCAATACCCATATTTCAGAGGTCCCTACATTATATATATATTATAATATTAATTTTAATAATATGTAAATTATATATATAAATAGCAGGCCAGCAATCCAGCAAGTACACATTCAGCAGAAACAACATTTGTGTAGCTTTTATGTGAACAGATTGTTAGGGGAAACAAAGGTAAGAGGTAATAAAATGTTGGATAGATGTATGTGTTCAGCTGTACATTTTCAGTCCCTTTCCAGTGGCTTCTTCTAACTGGTTTTCCTTCCTCTATTTTTAACCCTCTTGTCATTTTCCCCCTCTTGGTCCACGAAGGTCTCTTGAAAGGAAAAGGTATGAAAGTAGAGGAAACAAATGCTACAGGTGCCAGTTTATACATTGTCTGCTTTGAGTTTTCGGTTTTAATCAATTACCATGCTGGTTAATACAAACTACAATATGCAGTACTGGAGCAAGTTGGGGTTTTTTTGTTTTTTTTTAAATAAGGGAAATTCTTTAGAGATTCTTTACCATAATTCTTTGTTAGACCTCTGGTTTGACCCTAATGCATCAGCTAAATTAAATTATTTAACATGTTAAAATATAGGATAATTGTTTTTCACCTCATAGGCTTTTAAGCTCTGGCTGTAAGTTAACACTGACACTCTTGAATAATTTCAATGTTCATTTTCAATCTTCAAGCACACTGTATTCCTTTAAACCATCTTATATACAGTAAGATATTTATCTTGGAGCTTCATTACTGTATCATTCATAAATGGTGGATAATTGATTAAAACAGAAATTCAGGATAAGCAGTTTCAGGTTGGCCTGTATCTCATTTTGATGGAGGCTAGACGATTGTGGTACAGTTTCCCAAACAATATGGATTAAATCTAGTTTAAATTAAGGATGATAATAAATTAATGTTAATTATGTTCCCAATGCTTTTCCACTGATCCTGTTATCACACTGTCACTGACACTGGTGTGGGTCTGACACTAATGAGTTGTTAGAGCAAGGAACCATGTCTTCTAGCCTTATCATTCTTTTCATAAACAAAAATTACAATAGACACTACATTTAGGCAATGCTTATTGCTTATGTGAAGTTCAAATGTAATGAATGCATTTTTAGTATGGAGGAATTAGAAATATTATTGGTTCTCATAGAAGAAAAAAATGAATATTTCCTGTAAATTAGTGCATGACCCACTGTTATTCTACAAAATGAAAATAATCATTTATTCATTAAAAAAAAAAACATTGCAAAAGCTTGGGTTAACATGAGCATTTCTTTTTAAAGTGCATCTTTTTGGCACATTGCTGATGTACTACACTTCTTGCATGATTAGGCTTTCTCTTCACAAACAGCACCAGCATGCAGTTAAAATGACATTATATGTCCTAATTATTTACTAAATACTGCCTGAACCATGAGGAATGATTCTGTATAGACCGCAGAAATGGTTCATAAATAAAGGGGCCTTTACCCCACCTACTTCTCTGACCCCTAACCTCCTTTGTTTATCTAGAAAGTGTCTATCTATTTTTTTATTGAAGCTTTTGTTTTGATGTTTTAGTTTCTCATTCAATTGTGCTATTGTTTTTCTCCTGAACTACAGGTAGAAAATAGGTGTTTGCCTCTTTGCTATCCGGTGCAGATTCTCCTTTATGCTTGAAATATGTAACAAAGGTAACAAAGGAGTATGGCAGCTTGAATTGGCCCATTCTGCATATTCTTCCCTTCTTGTTCTAGTTGCAGTAAGCATAGGAATGGAAGGGTGCAATTCATTGGATACAATTCAGTTTACAGACTTCATTCTACCAGCTGCAATTCTGCTTTGTGAGCATAAGAATGGATAGTCTGTGGAGTGTCCACTCTTCACTTTAGAGCACTTGTTATTCAAACTGAAATTCAATTTCATGGGTGTAGGATTTGAAAGAGCTGCAAAGTGGAATGTTAGCATAACCACTCATCTTTTTCTCCTACCCCAACAGCAGCGATGAGGACAACAAGCCTTTGCAGGGAAGTCAGACCTCTCTAGACGGCAACGTCAAGGAAAGTGATGACAGTCTAGTAGACTACGGAGAGGGAGGGGATGGCCAGTTCAATGAGGATGGCTCCTTCATAGGCCAGTACACGGTCAGGAAGGATAAGGAGGAGACGGAGGGCAACGAGAGCTCGGAGGCCACATCACCTGTCAATGCCATCTATTCTCTGGCATAGATTCTTTCAGAATGAACAGAAGGCCAAATGCACACGCAATCAATTCAATATATACATAGAGAGAAATTTGGAACCGCATATACACACTTAACATTGAGATGCACAGTCCCTATGAAGAAAGCAGGGGTCAGAAAACAAACCTCTGGTGGAGGGAATTCAGAACTCTGACTTCAGTGTGCCTTTAGGGCAATGGGGCACAGGGAAGACAACGGCAACCTGAGACTTTCAAGCATTTTCTGTGGCTTATTTTATTTTATTTTTTTTCGAAATCCTGAACCCACATTTACACTTTCTACTAGCAGAGAAAAGCAGACACAAGCAGCAGTCCTGTGACATGTCAGTAGAGGGCCATCTCAACAAAGGAACATCGGCAAATGCCAAAAAATATGATAGATGCTTCAATAAAAGATATATGAATGCTGTAATCAGTGCTGGCACAGCTTGCTGTACCATAAAAATCTATGCACTATGTATTACCATAATTTGCTTTTGGTTGAAATTGGGTGATCAAATTTCTTCTTTTCTTTTATAATTCAAAAAGCATTAAGTTACTGTTAAGTCACTGTTAATTACTGAAAATGCTATACTTCCTGGCACCCGTGCCCTAGCAGTGGACATGTCTGCTGTAGTTTGATGCCTATTTTTGCAAGTATATTTTCACCGGCTGCATATATAACATTTCTAATTATCATCGCTGATGTTTATGGATACGAAGACAAGCACCATCATTTATCCAAAAAAAAAAAAACAACTGACCTACCAAACAAAAAAACCCGCATTATTTTGGAGCATGGTCATGTTTGTGCAAGAGACAATAGAGAGGTTGAAAAGAAGACTTTATCTCTGTTAGCTCAGTAAAACACAATTGTATAACCTTTTTTTAATAGCTGGCACTATATATTAGATAATGGGGATGATGATGATGACGATGATGTTGATGATGATTAATCTACATCCACTATTTTTTCTAGTATTTTGGGCTGTGGTCTATGTTTTAGCAAGTTTGTTCTAGGATGTTTAGATACAATGTAGATGGATAGATATGGAAGCAGTAATGCTAAATGGTTCACATAAGAGAAGTTGTCATTATTAAAAATTTTTAACATCAAAGCCATGCTTGATATTATCAACCATTTTAATCTTCTATATGTCCCACATTTTACAGAAACAAAAATGAAATGTGGGTCAAGACAAATAGGGTGTAGTTTCACTATTAAATAATTGCATGGTGAGAGGTTATATGAAAATATTATTTAAATTGCTAAAATAGGGGACCATACAATTTAGCATGCTTTCTTTTCAGAGCTAGGGTTCAACACTGTCTAAAAAAGCAACTTGGAAGTCTGCTGCCAGTCACAGACTTTGGCGTGGCCATCTAGCTTCTGCAAATACAACACCACATCAACAATATAATTACTTCAAGCAGAGGGCTCAGTGTATGTAAAATTAAATATTTATTTGTATTTAATTTATACAAGTTATGAAATTAATATATTGCTGATTAATTTAATGAACACCCAATTTTAACCGCTTGTCTCATGAGGTCACTGAATAGTTTCTCACCTAACCTAAGGTACAGTAAATATGTACTTTAAAAAAACTATATTAGACCCATACTGTGTAATAATGACTCGGTGGGATAAGGAAAGTGGATGTTTTGTCCACTAATTAAATGTGTGTATCCATTAAACATATGTTTTATCTGTTAATAGTGCAGTTTCTTTTGTATTACTGTTATTGTATTACTGTTCCAATGTGTTGATATATTTAAATTTATTTCTTGTCACTTTTACATGACAGAAAAAAGAATATTGTTTGATTATTTTACTCAGACACAGTTTTGTGCTCTCTTTCATAAATGTAAATACTGATTTACAGATGGGTGACAAATTAAAGGGAAACCTGTTGGCTCTTTTATGCTGTGGAGGTCATTTTGCTTGCATAGTTTGAGTCCACTTGTTTCCTTAGAGGGAAGTGTTAGAGCAAATCAATATGAAGTTGTTCTGAATTCAGAGATTATGCAGTTCTATCCTAATTTGGAGTGGTCTGTTCCAGGATGTATCCAACCCCACCCACAGTTCACAAGGACTCACTTAATTATTGGATGAGGATGAAAATGATGAAAGCATATGCTGTGGCCTGCACAGTCACCAGATCTCAACTCAAATGTACACCTATGGGAGTTGTTGGACTGACATGTTAGACAGTGCTCTCCACCACTGTCCTTAAAACACTACTTGAGTGCAGCCACTTATCCAATGGAAGAATAATAATCATTCCTCCAATACAGTTCCAACAGGGTCCATGCTAGTGTCCATTGAAGCTGTTTGAGGGCTTGTGGCACCAAAGAATGTATATTGTTTTTTTTGTTCTTTTGTTTTTTTGTTTTTCTTTTACTTTGTCACCCACCTGTAGATTTTTTACTTCACACTTGGGAATTAAACAGTACAAGTGTTTGAATTTTGGGGGTCTTGGCAGTGCTTAGTCCCCCAAGGTGTAGCCACAGGCCCCATAGTTTTCACCAAAATCTGTCAAAGGGGATCCACTTTGTTACTGTATTAGGCTGAATGTCATAAATTCATATCATGTATATCATAAACCTGTTTGTCTGTATATTAACTTTCTGATAAAAGCAGCTATATATTATGAGCTGATGAGTTGTCAGGAGTCATGTCCACATCAAGCTGAGCTAAATATCAGCTCTAATAAATTGTCAGTTAACAGTGACAGCAACATGGTTTTATTTTTATTAATCAAATTGCTGGTCAGCTTCTGCATACGGGTTTGCTTTGAAACTAGGTTAGGACTAATTCTTTGTTTTTCAATTCATTAAGCCTGTAATGTTATATCTCTTGTTTGTGTTGATAAATAATGTGTGAATTTCAAATATAGTCTATTTTGGACTGAGTGTGTTCAAAATAATACATTTGGACTGGGTATTTTTTTGGATTAAGCTGTTGTTCTTACCTCAGTCCTGGTCTCCAGTATTGAATGAGGCCAACTTGTTTACCCAATTTTTCCTTTTCTTTTGTGCATATTTGTCCTGTCAACAGCCAGTTACTTGCACAAACCTATGGGCAGGAATCTTGGTAGCTTCAAGGTTTTGCTATTGTAGCATTTTGCTCCTATCTCCTGGGGCTGAGCTTATCTTTCTCTTGGTGTACTCATGGTACTTTGTGAAGCAAGATTTTTGTCACTTCTATTTTCCCATCATCACTATACCTCAGTATTAGACTTGTGTTTTATTTCTTTATATTATCCTCTTCCTGTGACATCTACTCACCTCCCCCTTGTTTTATACTGCCTTTAACACACCCTCATTGACTTTCCCTCATTCATCACAAGTGGCCACATGCAGCACTTGCAGTGAACAGAGGATCAGTGGGCAGCAAGCACAATGTAATTAAAAAAGATTTCATTGACAGTTAGTCAGAGTAAAATAATGTTAGTATCTAGTGCTATCTAATTTTAAATATTTTGTTTATGCTTATGAACAAAGGCTTTTGTTTATGCTTTTGAACAAATGTTTATATGCTTCATATACCATTTGTGCAAGGGAATTGCATCATCAGAACACTACCTTCCTCATAATTTGTGTCAGTCTATAGTTAACATAAGACTCAACTCCTCAGTCCTCCAAGACAGACTTCCCTTGAGGAAATAAGACATTTGAATAGACTTTAACATAGCAGTAGTGATTTCTACAAAATGGAATTGGTGAGCGAAAGTCTGCTCGGGTATATTGAAAATGGTATGGCTGGACATCATCAGTTCAGCTTTCTCCAATACATTATATACCAAATATTCTACCTGTCTTGTTTTTCTTTACAATTAACATCACCTGAATGAAGGTGAAGCCTGATGACTTGCATGCATTGACCAAACAAAAGCACATGAATTCGAACCACAGATTTACAATTTAGAGTAATTGCATATTATGTAAATCTGCAAAGTCACTGAATTCACAGTATCCAACTTGGTGGGAGACTCTGTTGTACATGCCAATGAACATTTAGTGTGTATCTGTTTTCTCTATTGTAGACCTTGGACTCATATCTTAACAGACACTTTTACTGCTCTCATAGACTCTGTTGCTTATCCATGAAGAAGAGAGAATGAAATAGTGCACTGGCCAGGTTTATAACACTATATTATATGAATATTTCATATGCTTTTTCCATTTTTTGTACATTTTCAGTTCCCATGTGCACCGATTTTCTGGCAAACTGCATACTAAGGTGTGTTTTAAACATTGAGTGTCAAAGAACTGAATACACATATATGTATGTATTGTCAATCCAATAATGTGTTTCAACATTTAAACAAATACATTTAATCTTAGATTTGTTTTGTCTGAAAAATCACATTAATCCAAAACACCATCACATTTCATGATTGTAAATTCTTCTTCGTCTTCTTCTTCTTCTTCTTCTTCTTCTTCTTCTTATTATTATTATTATTACTCATTTATTCAGTAATTCATTTATATTCAGTTACCATTTCATCCTGATCAGTTTTGAGGTGGATTGTGAGCCCATCCAAAGAACAGTGGGCACAAGTTTGGATTACATCCTCGATGGATCCTGTCCATCACTGGTATTATAAATATTATCAAAAAAAATTATTATTATTATAATACAATACATCTTCTGAGTCATCTGGAACACCACTCATTGGTATATTGTTTCTACATGCAGGGTAACGATTTTTTATGTAAATGTAGAAAAAAGAAAAATGACATATGACCATATTCACCATGTATGCGTGATTCACAATGTATGATGAGATGCTGCAACTTAATCTGCTAGAAAAGAAAAATCATTTCTTTATAGTAAAGCTGTCATTTTCTCTACCTTTGGTGTCTATTCTAATGCTTAATTTTAAAGGGTGCAACTAAAAATGGGTAATGGCATATCATTGCTTCAATAATTAGAAGGTTAGAAGAAATATTAGAAGGTAATATCTGGTGTTTTGGTGAAAAATGTGTTAAGCACACAAACATCATGATTCGGAGATTCTTTTTTCTCCTGTTTTTTTTTAACTGTAATATTTGAAAAGGTAAAAGTTATATTTGCAAAATTACAGATATATGGTGTATAAAAAATAGGTAACATGCAGATCTTATTGGTTTTATAATATATACATTTTCTGCCACACAAGAACAAGTTAATTGTAGCAAGAAGCTATATTACAATAACTTTAAAGATTAGACATTAGACTGCTACATGCCACATGATTCATAAATTGAAGTTTGCAGTTACTGAAGGTTAATTAGCATGACACGTAAGACATGATTGTGTGGTTGCACAGAAACATGCATTGTATGTTCTAATGCATTTTAATATTGTTATTTAAATAATATTGTTACTTTTATATTTTAAAAATTAAATTTCAAGGTAAAAAATTAGGAATAGAAAACACCTTATAAAACTAAGTATTAGAATACATTATCTACAATATAATTACAAAATAATATGTCCTAGTCAAATCTAGCTATAGTCCTAGTCTGAAGACAATTATATGCAAAAGATTGTATGCAAGATTGTAAGATTGTAGACTCTTCCATTGTATGCATGGTGTACTCTCAAACTTTTTTTTTTATGAATAATCTTCATACATTGATCCATAAATTTTGTAGACGGAAGGCCTTTATCATTAAGCCTTAGTGCGGGTATGGTGTAATCATTCCGGGCAAACAGAGACAATACAGCTGCTTTGTTTTTTTCTCTTGCCATTGAAATGTGAATAATTTCTCCTTAAACTTAAAGATATGATTATTGATGAAATATGATGATTGCTTGTAAATTCTCCTCACAACTACTACAACAAACTATAAGTGGAAATGGGAATGCACACCATGCATACAACAGAAGTTAAGAGATGCCATCTTGCACACTGAACCAATAAGGGAATTACCTGTATTTCTAAAGACATTATCAGAACTTGACTTTTATCTTTGTTCATGATGGCTAGTGTCTTTTCCCCCTGTGTCTCTCAATTGAATAATCAGATTACCAGTGGTTCAAAGAATGGCCATTAAAGCACTGGGCTTACACCGTCCTCTTTATAAACATGATGGTAGGCACAAAAAAACAGAGGTAAGATTAATAAAACCTCTGTGGCCATAAATCTATTCAAAATTCAGGAGACAGAGCACTAGAGCTATATTTTATTAAAAAGACTGGGATACAGTCTTGTTTGACCCCTATAATGGTAGTAAATATTAATACCATAACCTGTGCTAACTCTAAAATGAAAATGCACTCCACATATATCTTCTAGAAACCAACAGCTTACATACTTATAGCTGGAGTTCAAGTCAAGTCAGGTTTGATTTATTTTTCAAGTAAGAAATTAATTGGGTCTGTGGCACAAGAGAATACAATCCTGTTTCCAAAGAAAATAAGGATGCTGTGTAAAATGTAAATAAAAACAGAATGTGATGATTTTCAAATCATGTATAACCTGAAACTGAAAACAGAATAAACACAACACATCAAATATAAGAAATATTGGAAAAATATATGCTCTTTTTGAATTTGATGCCAGCAACATGTTTCAAAAAAGTTGGGACAGTTGCATGTTTACCACTGTGGTGCATTACCTCTTCTTTTTACAACACCTTGGCATTGTCTTGCTGAAATATGCAAGCTCTTCCCTGAAAAAGTCTGGATGGCAGCATATCTTGCTCCAAAACCTGAATATATCATTCAGAATTAATGGTGCCATACTAGATGTGCAAGCTAACCATGCCATGCACATTAATGCACCCCCATATCTTCGTGGACATTGGCTTTTTAACTGTGCACTGATAACATGCCAGATGGTCCCTCGCCTCAGTAGCCCAGACGATGCGGCATTCATGATTTCCAAAAAGAATTTCAAATTTTTATTTGTCAGACTTCAGGACAGTTTTCCACTTTTCCTCAGTCCATCTTAAATGAACTTGGGCCCAGAGAAGACTGCAGCATTTCTGGATCATGTTTATATAAGATCTCTTCTTTGCATAGTAGAGTTTTAGCCTGCATTTGTGGATGCAGCAATGAACTATGTTACAGAGAATGGATTTCAGACATGTTCCTGAGACCATGCAGTAATTACCACTACAGACTTTGTCTATTTTTAATGCAATGCCACCTGAGAATATGAAACCATGGACATCCAACATTCATTTTCAGCCTTGTCCCTTGTGGTCAGTGATTTCTATGGATTCTCTGATTCTTTTAATGATGTACGTTGGATGATGAAATCCCCAAATTCTTTTCAATAGAAAAAAATAGTACAACAAAACACTAATTCATTGCATAAACACTATAAAACTACAGTGTAAGCTTAAAAGCATGTCTTATCATCAATCCTATCTGATTGTTTTGGTTTTCTAATTGTTTTGGTCTACAATTCTATATGCACTAATCATACCAAAAGTGAACACATTCTGTACAATTAATAGGTTTTGCTATTTGCATTAAATCTATCTACTGTATCTATGTACCTTAATAATAGATAAAAATCTACTACATTTTTTTGCCCAAAGATATTTGTATATTTAGGCTTGCTTTTCTGATTTGATGCTTCACCTGTACTGACTAAGCTAAACATAAATAGCAAAACACTAACCAGATATATACAGTATATATACACACTAATATATACTACCTCACAGGTTGGCCACAGTATGTGTGGCTGCAGAGCAACGTGTCTGACATAACGCTGAGCAATACAGGGTCACCTCAGGAAACTGTCCTGTCTCCCTTTTTGTTCACACTCTATACCTCAGATGTCAGATACTGCTCACAGTCCTGCCACCTGCAGAGGTTTTTGGTTCTGCCATTGTGGGTTGTATCAGAAGGGAACAGGAGATGTGGCAGGAGTGTAGTGGACAGTTTTGTGGCATGGTATAACTGATTCACCTGCAAGTCAACATTGCAAAGACCAAGGAGTTGGTGGTATATTTAGGGAAGTGAAGGACCCATCTGAACCCAGTCAGCATCAGGGGAACAGAGGTGGACATTATCAAGAAATACAAGCACCTGGGCATCCACATAGACAATAAGACAAACTGGACTAAAAGAAAGATCTGGACTATGACAAGAAAGGTCAGAGCCACCTGAATTTCCTCAGGAGACTCAGATCTTTCAATGGCTGCAAAATCAAGCTGTGGATGTTTTATCACTCGGTGGTGTGTGAAAACATAATTTTCTAGGAGTCTTTGGTGGAGGTGTCAGAGAAGATGATGCTAAAGAAATTACTCTGTATTATGGCCATGCCTCTCATCCTCTCCACACCACACTGGAGTCATATGTGAGCACCTTCAGCCCTAGACTGAGACCACCCAGGTGGATGACAGAATGACACAGAAGGTCTTTTCTAACCATGGCCATGAATCTGTATTATGTGCAATGAATATTAATATTACTTCTCAATATTAAGTGCAACATTACTTTCGAGTATAATGTGCAATAATTAATTTGTATTACTTTGCAATATCACTGCCAAAATAAGTCATGTGCTATATTACTTTCCTACTCTTCTATTTTTATTTTTATTTTAATTTTTTTTAGTTTACTTACTTTAAATCTATTTTATTTTATTGTTATTCTATTAGGCACTGCTGTTACATTTATTTATTACTCCTTTGGTTTATTTTTATAGTTTTGTTTTTTTGAGCAACCTTGCACACAAGAATTTCCTTTGGGATGAATAAAGTTCTGTCTTCTCTCTCTGGACTGTGGGAGGATTCCAGCACACCTGGAGGAACCCCAAGCAGGCATGGGGAGAACATCCACACAGACAGTCACCCAGCAGATTCAAAACAGGCCCTTCTTGCTAGAGTGCAAGGCATTGCACCACCATGCCACATTGTGTGCAAATGTACTCTATGTATCTTTTTTTTCTAAAAGATTTTTGAGCTTTACAGGTTTTACACAAAGGAAAGTTCACCCTAAATTGGCCACCCTTAATTGCAATACAGGTTTGGAAAATCACACAAACAACATGGCTTTTAGCTGTAATTCACAAAGCAGATTCTGCTCTTTGTCCTTTCTAGCTTTACTCTTCTCTTTTTTGTTCTCTCGCTCCATCGGGTACAATTAAAATAAACACGGCCAGATGTTCCTGACACAAACTCCTGCCAGGTGGTGCATTACAACCTGTCCCGCTCCCCTCTCTTAATCTAACAGAGTACTCCTGCATCTCCTGCTGCATTCTAATCCACTCCTTAATTCTTTTCCATTCACCCTTCCAGCTAAAAGGACAGCATCCAGAGACAAGATTACTGCCAAAGTTGTGGCCCTTGTTCCCCGGTAAATATGATTTATCACATGCATCCTGCCCCATTTCATTTGCAAATGCAGTACACTAGCACGTGACTTAAAGGTATTAGGACAACAAAGTGGGCCAAGTGGTCACTGACACTAATAATGATAAAGCCTTTACAGGGATGTTTGTCTGGTCTCTAAAAGTCTTTTAGAGAACAATGTGACATTGGCATTAGCATTTGCATTGTGAAAAGCATCAATATTTGCTTTTAAGGATAAAACTGTAGTATACTTATAAAGGTTTATGACAGTCTACCTATTTCTGTATTGATTACTATATGGCAGAGAAACATATTTCATATGACATGGATGTAATAATACCCCCTGCTAACTGCAGGCAACATCGCTTGACCATTTTATGAGCATAATAAAAAAGGTCATAATTTTAAAATGCCAATAAGATCATTACCTGAGTGCATGTGGGATGATTAGAATCACTGAACCTGTTCCATTAGCCACATTTCTCCTTAAGATTTATGATGGTGACTTTTTTATACAGCAGTTCCTAAAGTTCAAGTTGAATTATACAAAATTATCTTAAAGTTTTATCTTATCACTTTTCCATAGAAAATGGATGTATTGTCATGTTAATAAATAGGCATGGTAGGGTGCATAGGAGTGAAATAAACACACAACTCTCTGGAGCACCATTGTTGAGGATGATTACGGTTAAGGTGAAGTCACCCATCCAGACAGACTGGGCTTTACAGAGAAAATAGAGAATCAAGATATACATGCAGTTATGTAGGACATGAACTCTGAGGTTGGTGACCAGTTTTATTGGAATGGTGATGTTAGTCGCCAAGCTAAAGCTGAAAAATAACCTTCTCACACCACTCTTATCAAGTGGTTGAAAGCTGCCTGCATTGAAATTGAGATTGAAAGAGTGTCCTGACCTCACTCTTCACCAAGGGTTTCTGGGTTGGTAAAATCCTTTTTTCAGTCATGACATCATCAACACATTTGCTAATGAAATCTGTGAGTGATAAAGCATACTCCTCAAGGTTGACAGCCCTGTGTAGCTGCTACTTTGAACTTCTTCCAGTTACAACATTTATTGATACGGTAGCCTATATTCAGACCTGAAGCACAGATCCCTTGGTTCTGAAGGTCCCTTGGAACTGCTTGTTTGAAGAACTGCTTGTAGGCAGGTGGCAAAAGCAAGGAGATCTGGTCTTATTATCCAAGATAGAGGTGGGATATTATTTTCTGTGACCCTGGGTATATTCCTGTAAATGTGGTTCAGGATGTTATTTGCTCTAATTGAACACTTCATGTGTTGGTAGTATTTTGGTAGAGTTGATGTGAGCTTTGTTTGATTCAGTTGCCAACAATAATCTCTCTTAGGGTGTGTTGAGTCCTGTTTGCCTTATAGCAATGCATGAAAACCATAAGCTATATAAATACTAATCATTATACTTCCCTTGATTTGGCATACTTGCAGCATGGAGTGAAGTGAACATCATTGTGTATGGTGGATCCCTCTAGGAAGTAAATCCTTTGCTGGATGGTCATGGCAGGAATAGGAATTGGCCGATGACTTGGCTGCTGAGCCCCTAGACTGGGATGAGGAAGCACCTATACAATGTTAAAACAAAGAGTGATGGAGTTGGAGATCAGAAAATGATCATGATACCAAGACACCTGGAAATACATGGTCTCTTATTGCTCATTGCTGACCTCCACCAAACAAAGGTCTATCTCACAAAAGGCACGAGACCCATGCCAATGGGCTGTATTGACTGAAGTGCAGTCCCTACTACAGAATCAGACAATAGAGAGTGTCTGACTGAGTTCTTGTTTTTTCCATTTTTTCATTAGTACTTCTGCACTATTATTTTACTTCTTACAGTGTTTTTTTTTTTTACTTTTTTCCTTCTGTTACGTTTACTTTTTTCTTCTTTCTCTTTGGAGAATGCGGTTTTTCTCTTTTTAATTTTTGGTGTTTAAACACTGCACGCGGAGGCCATTCACGGTGGATCTGCCGAAAATATCATCAGCAAAACTTCAACTAAGGTACGTTAAACATTTACTATGGCAAACATTCAGCTTGTTCAGTGTGTGGGGTGCAGGATGTTTAGTCATTCTTCCTCCGTCATTAGTAATAGCTTTACTTGTGATAGGTGTTTATTAGTTAGCTCAC
>JAQQZX010000016.1:11460783-11477099 GCA_030068355.1 Notoglanidium maculatum | reverse complement strand
AAACGGAAAAAACACGTATAACAAACGCCAACAGCGGCAAAACTCCCGGCAAACGATTCGAAAACAGGAAATGACGTAACGTAAAGTGAAGTGAGCACTCTATCCTCTGTGATGAAGTTGATGTCTTGGTCCCTGGTATTAAGATGGCCAGTGAAGGCTTTAGAATGTTTCTTCTCATGCATAGTGTAGGTGTACCACCTCAGAAGGAGTGATCAGCAGGGAAGATATCTTTTTTCTTCAAAATCTTCCAGGTAATCATCACAAACTAAGGAAGAGGCATGTGATTCCATGGCAGCTCCATGGATTTGCCTGTAAACTGGCCATGAAAAACAAATACACTGTATGGTCAAAAGATTATGGACACCTGACAATCACACCCATATGTGGGCCTTCCCTAAACTGTTGCCACAAAGTTAGAAGCACACAATTTTACATAATGTTTTTGTTTGCTGTAGCATTAAGATTTATTTTCACTGGAACCAAGTAGCCTAGCCCAAACATGTTCCATAATGACAATGTCCCTGTACACTAAGCAAGGTACATGAAGACATGGTTTGCCAAGTTTGGAGTAGAGGGTGTCCTACACAGATCCCTGTCCTGAACCCCAGTGAATACCTTTGGGGTAAACTGGAACACTAACTTTACCTTCTTGCTGGATATCAGTGTCCAACCTCATTAATGCTTCTGTGGCTGAAAGGGCAAATATTCCCACAGCCACGCTCCAAAATCTAGTACAAAAACCTTCCCAGAAGAGTGGAGGTTATCACTGCAGCAAACACGAACACCTCAATATTAATGACCATTGTTTTGTAATAGAATGTTCAGTACCCAGGTGTCCACATACTTTTGGCCATATAGTGTATGTACAATCAAGACAGCTCCATGTCCCAGACAGTTCAGTCATTACTTATGCTGTTTGTTCAGGTTGGCTTAGCACAGGTGTAATGCTGACTCCTTAATACTCATTATCTGCTCCTGGCTGGCAGTACAGCAGTGGGCAATCACCTGATCTCCCACAGGCAGATGGCTTTAGAACTGTATCTGTGCTTGTCTGGGCATTTTGTTCTAAAGATAAATATGCTGAAATGCACCTGAGCTGCATTTTATTCAGAGATCTATTCTTTATTCCATCCCACATCTGTGTAAGTGATTTTTTTGCTAGTCATACTGTGACCACAGGTCTCAGGTTTGAGTCGTAGTAGTAATAGAATTATAACAGAACTGTAGCATAATCTTGACACTTCCAAGGGAGTACATTAGGTCACTTGATTGGAAAAATTTCTTCATGATTATTTTAGTGGCAAAACTGATAAGGACTTATAAAAAGTAGGTTTCTTCAAATAGGGAAATTTATGATTCTGAACAGTGATGATATGTAAGTTTTCTCTCTTTACCTACAAATCCTTAAGGGTATGTTTCAATGCCCTAATCAAGGTAGTAATGGACTAATATTTTCCCTCCTACAGAAACAAATCAATCTGACTTAGAATCAGCTGTCCTCTACAAATCAAATGACCACATTCTTCTTTCTTCACATTATTCTTTCTTCTTTCCTACTCTTAGTTATAAGTTATATGTCTGGCACATTGGTATGATAAAATTTTTATATTTTTTTATTATATGAATTCTAAAAAAGGGAACTGTTTTACTAAACTGAAACACATTTCTGTTCTATTTCAATCACAAGTAAAGTTATAGCATTTTGGAGTCTAGTTGAATTTAAAGATTTGGTGTATTTAATTATGTAAAGACCATTCTGTTTATGTAAAATAAATGAACAAACAAAAAAAAAACCATGTCCAACACCAACTACTGTCTATTAATAATCTTCTTCTTCTGTAACTGCTTTACCCTTCTCAGGGTTATGGTGAACATGGGAAAGCTGGGCACAAGGCAGGAAGACTCCATGCAGTCAACAGCAGTCTATCACATCATTCATGCAATCTATCACAACACAGAGCAATTCAGCATAGCCAGTCTATTTGACTGGTATACCATGGTTTTGGGCGATAGGAGGAAACTGAGGCAGGAATGGGGAGAACATGAGTCTCCCCTGAGCTCAGGATTTATCTGAGTACCCTACAGCTGTGAGGCAGCAATGCTACCTGCTTTCCCTGCTGTTTTGCCCACTGTTTTTTTTATGTTGAAGTAAATCTAATATTTAAATAAATTTTAAAATACTGTATAAATCTATAGCTTATAGACTAATACACTATACAGACACCCCACTCTGTGTTTAATTATAATGTCCTTTATTTTATATAAAAGGCCAAACAACATTTTTTTGATTATTAGAAAAACATTTATTTACATAAAGATAGCAAAGTTAACTAACAGCATCACATGACCAGATGAAAAACTAAACCAAAGTGCACAAAATTCTTGTTAAACTGTTCCAGGTTTGAGCACATTATATTGTTGCTATATTGCTTTTTAGAAATATGAACTTGGTTACCCTCTCACCCATCAAACACACATACACAGACAGCGCCAGGAGGGACATCGCATCTCAGAGAAAGGACAGGCCCCCTCTCGAGGCCTTTGCCCAGATGCCAGCCGTCAGTTTTAAAGTGAATTCCTTTCTCTGTCATCCCACCCTCCCTGACTCTTATTCCCCAGAGGACAAGACATCTCAGAGATGGGCATGGACAGTGCCAGAAGCATCTACGAACAGTCTTCATCTAAATGCTAATTGTCCTACTGCGCCATAAACGTGTAGGGAAGCAGAATAAAAGAGGGCTCCAATGACCAGATAGTTTATGTATAAAAGTGCATTTAGAAATCAAAGTTTGGATATTTAGCCCTAGGATGTAGAGGCTAGAGCACATTCTTACTTCTATTTGCATTTGCATGAGCTCATTCTCCATTTTTTCACCCGTCTAAGGGGATGTTTTTTTTTAAATGTGTTTTCATATTAACATTGCATGAGCTACGATCTCCTGAATTTTTGCAGAGCATAAAAATCTGCCACTCTCGGTTTTACATCCCTATAAATTGCACTAATTCTCTACCAATGCCATGGATTTAACTAAATCTCCCTGCCATGGATTTGTAATGCTTCACGCCTGTTCTGTAATCAGCTTGTCCACCAAGAGCATAACAGATAACAATGACTGATAACAATGACTCTGTGTGGGTGAACTGTGATTGCGGCTGGACTGAACTGGCTGGTCATCAGTAAGAAAGATGGCAGCGGGACCATGGCAAAAGCACTCAGGTTACCCAGGGCTTTTAGACATCATTAAAAATCATCACTATTGATCCCGTGCATGCGACAGATGGAGCCTCCTTCAGGGAGACGGCCAGCTCAGATACAGTAAGTGAAGTTAATGAAGCATCCTGGGAGTATTACTGACTGACCACTGGCATGGCCTTGTGGACAATTAATGCATTATAACTTGAAATAAATATAAATAATAATATAATTTGTACCCTGAAATTTTATATAACAAATATGCTGGGTAAACTGTATATTCTCAATACATTATCTGAACCAACATCGATCCCTAACAAAGTAAACCCAGATCTGATTTTTATCACAGGTAAGATCAATATATATAAAGACATATAACTAAAGGGACAGCTTGATAAAACATTCAATGACAATAGGTGGGTTTATATTATATTCTATTTAATTGATTAAATACAACAATGGCAATAAAGGCAAAATGTGTGTTTTAGGAGTGATAATACAGTGACTTGTTTTAGGAGGCTGTAGTGTGTCTCACATGTCTTGCAAACACACACACACACACACACACCTTAAATGTTCAAGCATCTGCCATGTAGATGCACCTCAGTGGCCTGTGACAGCACTAACAAGATATGTTGAGGATCGATGGATGAAATGCAAATTAATATGACATCAGGGAGGAGAACGGACAGCCAGTCCAACGCTCAGATTCCCGATAGCAACACACCAAGCAGGGATTCTGTCGATCTCAGGGAAGGGGGATTTGAAAAAACATCCCATCCTCCAGTCACATTGTGGGGGAAGTAAAGCAGGAACTTCCCAGAATCTTGTCAGATAAATTGAATTTAAAACTCTGGTACTCAGAGTGTGTAACTAATATAGCCTGAGCACCATTTAATAAATCCCCCGCATGACTTCATCCTGAGGCAGCAAGGTCAATTAACAACATCCTTTTTCTTCATCAGGGCTAAGTATCTTTCAAGGTGTTTGTGTTTGTGTGTGTGTTTGTGTGTGTGTGTGTGTGCGCGGATGTGTGTGTGTGTGTGTGTGTGTGTGTGTTTTCTCTTTGTTGCTTTTAGTGTAAAAGAGTTTTCAGGGTGAACATATAAAATCACAAAAATGATTTCTGCAGTTTGAAGGCTGTACATCAGCATCATCCTGATTGTTGAAGGTTTCTTGTTGGAGTATTGAGTTCTTGCTTTGATTTTTTTTAGTCAGAAATTTTTCAGACTAGTGCATAATGAGATCTAATTTATAGGCTTTTTTAATTGAGCCTTTGAAAAGTGGCCCTTGGAATATTTCACTATTTCAAAAATAGTATTTTGAGTATTTTGAGTCTTTCATTCATCATTTGCTTCCTTGCACTCATTTGTAGCTTCCATCTTTCCACCAGCATTTTTTCCACCTGGCTTTCTGATATGATTTCATATCCTCTTTCATTTCATTTGTTCTTCTCCTACTCCATCCAATATTATCAGAAACAGTCATCTTAAAGAAAATGATTGTGATCCAGACCTATAAATCTATTTGTCCTTTGCTTAATGTATGCAGTATTTATGTGTTAAAAAGAAAATTTATTGAAAATAGTTGTAAATTATGTGAAATATTTGAAAGACTAATGGCCTAATGGCCTAATTTAGCTCACAATTTAAAACCAATATCAGAAACATAAATGAAAATTTTAATGTGTTAATAAATAATAAATAATTAGGAGTAAGGAGGAGTATAATCAATCAACAAATGCTATGTGACCAGGTCTAAGTAAAAGTCCAAAAAAATTGAAAAGGCCGTACAAATGATACTGAAATAAAACTAATGTCCTTTAATAACATCATGTTCCCAATACACTTCAAAATATTAAAAAACTATTTTGGTATTTGGCCTATAATATTTAAATCTACATAGTATTAGTTATTAGAGTACAGAGCATATTGCTTCTTACTTGCTTGTCAGAATGGTTTAGGGTTTTATTCAGTATGTTTCAGTATTGTTCTGACTGTTCATGCCATAAAAGTGTATCTTAGCTCTCTTCTTCCCACTGCTCCCTGACATGAAATTTATGACCTTCTTCTGCTGATCTACTGACATGACCTATGTTGTCTTGAGTCAGTGGACATTTTAGTGAATTTGGGGCATTTCAGCAATAATAGTCACCATCTGCTACAGATGTGCAACTCTGAGGGGCAACCTTAACGGGGACTGACAGTAAATACACATTCTGAAGACTTTCATTAACATTTCTAATAAAACTGCAAATGCACAAACATGTAACCACATTAAACTGCATTCAAAACATAAATAGATTTATGAAAATTAAATTACAGTTATGTAATTTAATAAATTTAAAGACCTATAATCTAATAATATTAAGGGTATAGACATATAAGTCATTGCATGTCAATGAGGGTATAGACATAGATGATAGACATATAAATTGATATTTGTAGACATATAGTCACTGGTAATTATGACTTATGCATGCACATGTCAGAAGAAGTCTCATTAGTATTTGGGGTCCAGTCAGAAATCTAGAATAAGAATACCTGCCAGAAATTCAAACAGATGACAAATTAAATTTAGGCATTTGCTGCCATTGTTTGGGTTCACTTGTTCCCTTAAAGGAAAGGTTTACTGCAAATCATTACAAGGTTCTTCTGTCCAGTGGCCTTTATTCAATGATAAAGCATTTATATCCTGATAGAAGGGATGATGTTTTGGACAGCCTCCATCATCATAACACCATCTGACATGATACCATTGGGTGAATGGTGCTCCATCCTTCCATTCCAAAGATGTGTACAGATATACTATGCCTAAATGCACTGAAGTGTTTTTGTATTAGCTCTGCAATAGACTGGTGACCTGCCCAAGGTTTACCCTGTCTTTCGCCCAAAGTCAGCTGGGATTGCCATTTCCCTGAGACCCTTAACAGATAAGAAGTATAGATAAATAGATGAATGGACCAGTCTTGTACAGGGACTTTTGATCAAATCTGCCCAAAGAAATGTGCAAAATATTATGTACCAAACAAACAATTTGCACAACTTAATTCATAGGAAAATGCAGGAAGGTTAAAGGTACGTTCATGGCTAAGGGTGAAGCTAGTTTTCATATCTTTTCCCACAGCTTTTTTCCATATGAATCTGAATGAAATACATTTTTGTTTTACATTTGAAATGTTAAATGTAAATTTGAAATGTGTAATACAGAAAATTGAAATGTTTGCAGGTAATTATAGAAAACTACAGTAAACTGAAAGGGTGCAAAGGACAAGTAGAAGTCAGTAGTAAGTGTTAAGTGGAATGGATTAGGTCTATAGCATAACATAATGTGTAATTTCATATTACTTGTCCAGTGGTGGACAGCATGCTCTCCCAGCACCTGTGTGGGTTTCCTCTGGGCACTCTGGTTTCCTCCCACAGCCCAAAGACATACAGATTTGGTGAACCAGGATAACTTGCAGTGGCCTGCATCCAGGTCCAGCCAGTGTGTTTGTGCTTCCTATTAAATGTGTGCAAATATCTATAAGAGAGGTGTGAAATAGGGGGTTGGGAGGAGGTTGTACAACCCACCCCCACCAAAAGAACCTGAGACAATAGGCTGAGTCCCATAACAAAAGAGAAATATATTTCCATAGGTAGACTTTTCTCAATTTGTATTGTTCTGAAGATAGAGAGACAGACAGACAGACAGACACACACACACAGAGAGAGAGAGAGAGAGAGAGAGAGAGGGAGGAGCTGATGCTCTGAGATGAGAAGGTGGATTGGCGCAGGGAGAGGAAAGAAGGAGGGATAAGGCTTTAGAATATGAAAGGCAGAACCAGAGAGAAAGCATTATCGTAAAAGAGACACCTTAGCGCGACAAAGCTGCCTAACAAAGCTCTGTCAGAGAATACAGAGCTAATCCTTTATATAGTCCTGATTATTTGATTATCGCAGGCCGGTAGATGCGCGCAGCGTCATTCTCCTGTTTGCGCAAATGACGCTGGACTGACCGGAGTCACAACAGCATCACCGAAGAAGGAGGAAAAACTGCACCCTCATCCCAATTCCGAGCTGTTGATTAAGGTAAGATCACAATCCTTGCAAGAAATCACTGTATGATATGGCAGTTACGTCTTCATCTGCTTATTTGCTGCTGAGTCCGCGGCGGATTTTTCTTTCGGACGTGGCGCGCTGATTTAATGATGTGTTTTGTGAAAAAGAGAAGGGTCTCACATCCGTCTAAAGCATCTGATTGCGAAATAGGTTTGTGCATTTTTAGGTGTTTAATCCTTGTGCTAGAAAACACAACCAAACTAACTTAGGCAGGTAATCTAGTTTCTCCTAGTTTATGTCATATTGAAATGCTTGTTATGATATCTGGTGTATTTGGTGTAGACGGGATGTTGGAGGCGGGTGAGGATCCTGTGACGCTTTGCTTCAGGTGTTCAGAAGAGCTGGCATAGCATCTACAAGCACAGGTGCACTGGCTGCTAACTTCCTTTTAAATGTTAAAAATCCCCTAACGACATGTTTTGCCAGTCAGGCTTGAAAATTAATCCTATGGGAATTAACCTAAGTCCTAATTAAAATGCCTGCTTCATTACTTCAGGACTGGTGACGCCTGGAAGATATTTAAAGAATCAATACCATTATCAAGGAATCATATTGCAAATGAACCTTCTGGTAGTGGCCTTGTAACAACCTGGGCCGACTTTCCGTAAAACATTTTAACTGGTAGAGACAGTATTCAGTATGATGCTTGCTCGTGATCTTTGTTCTGGGAAGCTTTGGAAACGTCAGCCCTGATGTGAGAAATTGGTAGTCCCTACAATTTTGAACAAAAATGATGATTAGCTTTGATTAATTTTGATTTAACATGATTAAGGTTGTTTAAAAAGGTTCAAACACTGACCCTGTACATAATCCTAATATACAATCCAAGGTATACACTAAAGTTCACTCATTTCTTCAGTTAGAGCCTAAATATCATGAAGCTGGAACCTACAAACACACACGTGCACAAGGTTTTGCTATAAATACAATCATTAATGGCTTTGATTAAACTTTCCACTTATGTTTAAAGGGCAGTTAGGCAATATCAAAGAATCATAATCATTAAATAAAAATAAGATTCCATAAGAATGATAATGAAATTCATACTAAAATTGAACTGAAGATGAGATAATGGCCCAAAGATTCAATCTTGACTGCTTTGTTCAGCTAGCAGTGAACCAAAGATTGACTGCAGCTCTTCAGAGAGATTTGTATCTTCTGATAGTTACTGATAATAATCAGATAATGAGAATGCCTTTCTTACTCTATAATAGATAGTCACAAGCTATACTAACAATGGCTTGGGTTCAGGATTAAATAATGACCCATTTGTTCAAAATTTGGAATAGGCATTTAACATTTAGTTTTAAGTTTAATGCCAATCATAAGAAAGATAGTCATTATAAATGTAACATTTTACTTTTAGTTAAATTCACCAATAATAAATGGTCACATTCATTAGTTCACGTGCTGCTTTAATTTTTCCATGCCAGTATAATTATTTATTTTATTTAATTTTCCAATATTTTATGTTTTTTGAGCTTGCTACACTGTGATCACTTTCTATATTGCCTCACGCTCATGTCCTTCATAAACCCTGGAGAATGTTGGGAAATGGACCTCTTGTGTATTGTTAATACTTGTAACAAACATAGTAATTTGTGGTGTGATTGTATACAACTATAATAGTACAACATGACAATGAAATCTGAAATAGTGCCATTATTGTTATATGATGACTAAATTATGTAGATTTACATAATTTAAAATGCATTTGTGCGAGCTTTGCTAGACTATACTACAATATTTCCCAATTTTCTTTATTATTTTGAGCAATTGGTGAATTTCAATGTTATTCTACCTCAATTCACTGAATCTACTAAAGAGAATGGTTGTTTAAGTTAGACAGCATGTTAAAAACTAGAAGCCACATTTCTCAGGAGAGTATATGTCCTGGGGCTGTTTGGGAAGTCAGCGGACAGTTAGGGTATTGAGTGAGAGCCTGGTAGTGGTGGCAAAAAGAAGTCACAGCAGCAGCAATGGCAACTGTCAAGTAAATTAAAGTTCAGTGAAGCAGCATTGGAAAGCACACAGCAGAATGCTAATGCTGTGCCGCCTCTGGCCAGCCGTCATCACCAGCAGCGGGCCATGTGCTTAGGTGGTCAACCAGAACTGAAAATGAAGGGAGGAAAGAAGGCAGGAGGCATGTGAGAGAAAGAGACAGAACTACCAGGAAACAATGTGTCCCTCCAAAATGGGTTCACAAGCTAGTCAAGTTGAGAGTGCCAGTGTTTATAATCTGAATGTTTTGGAAGATGCTGTGATGATGATAATTCAGTCAAGATTTGGTTCACCCTGAGAATTGCCAATGACCTGGAAATATTTATAAAATATTCAATGTAACAATAACCTCGTAATATGTGAATGAGGGCGTGTATCTGCCTTGGTTCATGAACTATTCAGTAAATTCTCTTGTTTTCTGTCCCGAATGAGTTAGGAGGAGATATCAGTTATTGGAATGGCTATGATTGAGGACATTCTAAGTAAATATGTACACATTTCTCATTGTCTTAATGTGAAAACGTGCCATATAAACAATCTGTAGAGGCAAGGCTGCAGAGCATATATACCGGAGTTTTTCCATGTCAAATTCAAGTTAAATACTTGAAGGATAGGTTGAGTCAATGCATGTAGCTCTGTAACAGAAAAGAAAATTGGCTTGTCACTCGTGTCTTTCATATAAAAAAAAATGTACATGGTAATAACTACTTTGAAACAAGTGCAAATTTCAATTTCACCAATACACCTGTCTATTAGCATCCAAAAAGACATTATCTTTACTTATGTTGAGCACTGGTTATATGCTTCAAATGAATGATAATTAAAATCAGTTCTGTTGTGATCACTTGGCAGCTGGTCAAGCTCACATCTTTCTCATCTGCTTTATTGATTTCTCCTTCCTGTCCAACTCTGATTCTCTCATGACTCTGTTTTCCGAAGACCTAACAGATGCATGTGTGTATGTGTGTGTGTGTGTGTGCGTGTGTGCGTGTGTGTGTGTGTGTGTGTGTGTGTGTGTGTGTGTGTGTGTGTGAGAGAGAGAGAGAGAGAGAAAGCACCAATATTATGATTAAATATGTCCATAGAGGCCCTATATTGTGAGCACATCATAGACCTTGGTTTCATCTCCTAGGAGACCAAAAATGTGGTACACCAATTGCAATTTTAAATTTACAAATTAAATTTAAATTAAATTAAATTTTTAAAATGGCAGGTTTGAAACTAAGATAAAACATGTCAGAACTTTTTCCATCCTCAATGCAAAGTTGCAACATTATAAAAATTAAGTGAAAAACAATTAGATACATTTTAGGGAAAAATAGGAACAATAAAAAAGTTACAATTACCTGATTGCATAAGTATGCACATACTTTTATAATTGGGGAAGTGGCTGTGTTCAGAATGAACCAATCACATTCAATCTCATGCTCAAAAGTAATTATCATGCAGCAATGAAATTATACTGATTAACCCCAAATGAAGACCACCTGTTTTTGTAGACTTTTCTTTACATATTCTTGGTTTCATCTGATTGCTGAAGCCATGGTCCTCTCAGAGCTTACAAAGCCTGAATTGTATCTCACTTGTTGAAAGGTAACAATCAGTAGAGGGGTATAAAAGAATTTCCAAGACATTAGATGTACCAAAGAACAGCATGAAGGCCATCATCAACAAGTGGGGAACATGGAGCCCCATAGTGACATCACCAAGAACAGGACATCTCTCCAAAATTTTACAAAAGAACAAAAACTTACCAGTCAGGTTGCCAGGAGACCTACAGCAACATTAAAGAAGCTTCAGGAACATCTGACAATTAATGATTACTCTCTGCATGTGACAACAATCTCTTGTATTCTTTACATGTCTGGGCTATGGGGTAAGGTGGCTATACAGAAGCCCTTTCTCACAAAAAACATCCAAGTCTGACTAAATCACCCTAAACTACTTGTAGCAAAATGGGTTATGGTCTGATGTGAACAATTCCAAAAGATATGTATCTTAATAGATATCTATTAAATTTTCATAAAAAGATATGTCCAAAAGATATGTTTGCAAAAAAAAGCACATCACCAAAAGGACACAATACACAAGGTGAAGAATGGTGGTGGCAGCATCATGCATTAGAACTACTTTTCTTCAGCCAGCGCTCCTGCATTTTTCAAGGTGGTGAGAAGCATGAAAAGCTAAAAATACTAGTTGTTTTTAGCATAAAACATGCAGAAATTACACCTTTCAGAACAACAGTGATCCAAAGCACACATCCAAATTAACAAAGGAATGGCTTAACCAAAAGAAGATCAATGTTTTTAAGTGGCTTAGCCAGAGCCCAGACCTGAATACAACTAAAAATCTGTGGGGTGACCTGAGGCAGGCTGTGCACAGGAAATGCCCTCACAATTTGACGGCTCTAGAATGTTTTTGGAACAAAGACTGGAAGAATATTGCTAAGTCAGAAAATGACTCAGTGCCATGCTGAAAGACCCTTGAAGACTGAGTGGTGTAATAAAATCAAGGTACTTCAATAAAGTATTAGTTTAGGGGTGTGCACACTTATGCAACATATTGTAACACATATTGTAACACATATTGTAACACATATTGTACACATATTGTACACATATTGTACAATGTGTACACATATTGTAATGTTTTAATTTTTCCTATTTTTTCCTAAAATGTTTCTGAGTGTTTTTCACTTCATTTTTATATGTTGTAATTTCACATTGAGGATGGAAAACGTTCTGACGTGATTTACCGTAGTTTCATTTTTTTCCCTTTCAGTTGTCTACCATGTTTTTTCTGCTACTATAAGGTCAAGTTGGAGACAAGTTGGAAACATAGTTTGGATCAATAAACTAAGCTCTGTAACAGAAAAGAAATTTGTCTTGTCAGTCATGTCTTTCATTAATGATTAACCTGTTCATCCATGGTTGTGAGTCGAGAGAGCAAAACTGGCTGTGCTCTCAGAGTTAACAAACTGTGGAGAAAATGGGAAGAAAATTTTTAATAAATGTTTTTGCCAGTTTTGTCAGAAGAAGAAGAAGAAGAAGGAGAAGAACAATAAGAAAAAGAACAACATGAAACCTTTATTTTGCATATTGTTAGGAAGCTGGGGGCGTTTCTAAAAGTGGAATTGTGAATCCGGAAGGAAGACGAAGAAGAAGAAGGAAAAGGAATTAGTCTTGGCTATTTTGAGAACCCAAATAAAAAAAAATGCAGGCTCACACTTATGAGAAATAGCAAGTAAGTATTGTAAGTATTTTAATTGTAATTGTATGCTGCGGGCACCTGACGGCCACCGCATATTCTAATATGCATTTGGAAAGGGATGGGAATTCTGTTGGTTGCAGTCAACTGAATCCTGCATAGTAGACCGGGATCAAACAAAGTCAAAAAAGTTATATTCATAAATATTTGTTTGATATTTTATGATATAATATTTTTCTGAAACTCTTAGTTATGTAGCCAACATGAAATTACTTGACAAGAGAATTTTAAGAAATATATATAAATTTTAAAAAAATGTCACTACTAATAAATTAGTAAATTAATTTGTAAATGTTATCATCTCTATTATTAAAGTTAAAATGACCTAACTTGACAAGATATGTTAAAAAAAAACCTTGAATGCATTCATGTTTATTCATAAACATGTTTTGGATTTAAGCTCAAAGACACAATAATATGTACCACTCAAAGATATGGTCTGCACACAGACTCTTGTTACTCAAGGACATAACCTTATTATCTTCTTAGTTTGTATAGTGGTTGGAGTGAGAATACACTATAGCTTAAAAGAACTTCGATGATGTGGAACTGAATTAGATTAAGGTTGCTGGGAGCACATTCTATCTAACTACTGAGAAATGACCCTGTCTCGATCCACTAAACCTATACCCCTAGACAGTACTGCTGAGTCATTTACAACACTGAATTATTCAGCCACAGATGTTAATATAATGTTCAATTTATGTGTGGACTAACTTAACCCTTACTTAAATTCATCCGATTAACCAGAGTGATTGGTTTCACCATCCACACATTATCTAAATGTGAAAGATCACTAATAAATATGTTTGACCATGTTTATTAGCAGGTCACTTCAGGGATAAATGCAGGGTTTTCAGAGGTCACAAGGCCAAAAATGTCTGCAGGGAAAAGAGGCAGGATTGTGGACATCAGCTATGTGTTGTATCTCTAGCTGAGAGCTGAGTCCAGAGGTAAATGATGAGGAGAGGGATAGTTGGAGATGGCTGTGGGTTCCTTTATCTTTACTCTCAAGTACTTCAGGACAGATGAGGCTTTGTTTATATCTGGTGGGAAGAATCATGCAGGAAAACAGAGTGTCATTGTCTTCCAGGCAGACACAGATGCTGTGATTGTCACTGAGAACATGCTCTGTTCTCAGTGAAGTCACTGATCATGCTTATCGCTACCTCCCTGGGTGCAGCTGTCCACAGATCCAGTGCCATTGTGCACACAGTTGATCTCAACACAGTAGATTTGTAAATGAAACAAAGGAGTAGTCTCCTGCTTACGTCACGCAGCTTGAAGAAGAAATGTTTGGATGGTAAAAAATATAAAACAAGTGTATGATTTCAGATACCATGCCATAATGCTTTGGGTGTCAGATTTATTTTACAGTTTGTAAGGTTTTGATTTGTCAAAAATATTGTCACTGATGATGCCACGTATTTTCTGATGTAGAATTTGAGCTTCTTCACTTATCAAGGGATCAGGCATAATAGTAATGAAAATAAGAAGTATTGTTATTAAGAATTAGTAAAACTACCATAATAACAAAAGAAATTAAAATAGTTAGACTGTATTATACTTCCAGTCAACAAAAGGTCACTGAAAAGCAAGTCAGTTTTTTTGCTATGACAAACCAACAGCATTTGCAGACTGTAATATAATTCCGTTACAGTTACAGCAAATTCCTTCAAGTCTCATGTCTTCTGCACTTAAGAATTTTCTTGCACGAGTTTTAAGAAATGACAGGGTGGCCGGTTCCAGAGGCCAGACACAAAGCATCTTGAGCACCATATGCATGACAAGTGGGAGAAACCAATTATGTGCATAATTCAAGTCAGGACAATCAGAGCAAGTGGCGCACAGCTGGTGAGAAGATAAACAGTGTCCTCTCTGTCTTAATAAAATCCATGCGTATAGAATTTTAATGGTGACATACTGTACAAAATTCTTATAAACCCAAACCTTTGCTAAAAATATTGTCTTCGATGTTTCTTTTACATCTTCTGCATTAGTGTCTCAGTAAAATAAGAGCAAATCTTAGCTATCCAAATATTCATTAAAAAGACATTTTATAGATGTTATTAGAGAAATAGTCATTGACACTGTATGATATTATATTTGTAGAGACAGAAACTGTGAAAGCCAAAGTGTGCAGATGAACAGTGACAGGTTCTACAAGATGCTGGAGTTAAGCAGTTAACTTTCCTGCAATACAGTCTGATGCAGTTTTAAAGGCAAAAAAAATATTCAAAAATGTTTATTGCTCTTTATATTTTTAGTATTTGAAAGCTCCAATTTTACTAATTTTTCCAATATACTATTTTACAGAATGTGTTCATATGTCCCCAAGACTATTGCACATATTGCACAAAGTAAAAGCTGAACAACAGACAAATATAAAAACAGTATTTCACCACTGATTATACTCAAATTTACCTTTTATGCCACCCCAATTACTATATTACAAAATTACAGCCTGGAGTGCTACCACTGTGCTGCTGCTGCAATGTAAGCTTCTAATTACTGTTGCTTGATTACAAGAAGCAAGGAAGCTCTGTAAGATTTGGATTTTATAATCTCCGCTCCATTTGGTGAACCCCTAGAAACCTATGAAAAGCAATACTGACGGCGAAGACTGCAGTTGCTGTGAAATCCAATACGTTTGAACTTCATTAGTAGACTAGTTTCTGTTTTCTAAGAAGTCAGCTCAAAATGATCCAGCTCCATAGGACCTAATTCTAACATATATTCTCATTGTTGTTGTATAGAGAGGAAAGACATTTACTGTCTGGGCTGCTTAATTTAGTTGTATGAGATGTTATTTATTAATTTGTCTGTATCAAGAAAGTCTACCTCCATGTACTGGCCTAACGGTAACCCTTTTCCCTATGGAGACAGTGGAAGAAGAATCAGCTGGGAAGAATGAATGCAAATGTGTTACAATACCCATGACCTCCTGATTAATGGTCACAATCTTTGACAACAGCTCAAGCAGTCCATTAGGATGGGACATGACTTACTGCTGGAATATGGAGAAAATGATGATTAACTGAGTCCTACTCTGATGTTAAGACAGGCCCAGAGTTTAGCAGACAAGCTCTTCTGAAAGTGTCAGAAAGCTTCATTGGGTATGTATATTTTTGTTTACTGGACAGTGCCAGTTAATATTCATGTTATGCCAGAATAATTACAATTTGGAACTTCACTGTTCATCACAGTCCGGTCTTTAAGGATGTGTTGTTCTCCTGCTTCAACATAATAGCATAATGCCATAAATTTAGCCTAACTAAATTGTGTCTTGTAAGGAAGACACAAGTTTGCACATTTGATTTATGGTATAATTTGATTAGTGTATAAAAATGGTAAATGGAAAATTTCAAACCTTTGTTCCAATAGCCAGTAGAGATCACTCATAGAGAACACAAACACACAGAGCCCCTCCCATTACAGCATGAATACTAGCATGATATGAATACTCATATACCAATATCCATCCATCCATCCATCCATCCATCCATCCATTATCTATACTGCTTTATCCATCCGGGTTGCCGGGAAGCTGGAGCCAATCCCAGCATCTTCGGCCGAGAGGCGGGGTACACCCTGGGCAGGTCGTCAGTCCACCACAGTATACCAATATCCATCCATCCATCCATCCATTATTCATACCGCTTTATCCATCTTGGTCGTGGGGAAGCCGGAGCCAATCCCAGCATCTTCGGGCGAGAGGCGGGGTACACCCTGGGCAGGTCGCCAGTCCACCACAG
>JAQQZX010000016.1:11437585-11459200 GCA_030068355.1 Notoglanidium maculatum | reverse complement strand
CCACGCATGCACGGGGAGAACATGCAAACTCCGCACAGAAAGGCACCCTGGGTGACCCAGGGATCGAACCCAGGACCATCTTGCTGTGAGGCGACAGTGCTAACCACCACAACACCGTGCCGCCCCATACCAATATGTACACTATCAAAACTTAACCAAAAACAGATAATGATGTGGGCTTACAAAAACATGGAGAGATGAGTAGTTTTTTAAGGAGCTGCTGAGAAAAATGAATGCCTCTTATTATAAGAAAACCACCTTATGACTGAAGAAACATTCAAAGAATCTGCAGGCTACATGTTGTAATATGTGTGATTTAAATATCCTAATGCTTTCATTAAAAAAAAATTAATCTCACATATATTTTCCCAAAAATAAAACTTTTTGTCTTTTACCTGCCTAGATCATCATTATAATTCCACTCTCATCTTTTCCAGTAACTCTCATAGATCTTAGAGTCATCTTTAACAGGGGTTGCATATTTATACAGGGACTAGAGTATAGCAAAGACTGTCAAGCTTTTTTTTAAGATTGGATGCCGAAAAGCTTTTAGGTGTTCACTACAGATATCTACCCTGAAAGGACCTTTTTCCTCCATGACAAAAGCCCTTACTGGTTGTATACTGCCTGCTTCAGTTATTGAATAGTCTTATGGCACTCAAAACATTTTGGGGATTTTAGATAAAGATGGGGTGAAGGATCAATGGATCAGCTGAAACTGAAACCTTGTAGCTTGATCTAAAGTGCCTTAGATGTACTGTATATGTTTTTTTATATTTCCTTGACTGGTCTTGCCTTGACTACATTCTTGTCTCAAAGATATTTGAGATACTGCATGTCATGAGCAAATGTAGCTCTAAAGCCTCATCACCCAAGGCACTGATCTATTCAGTCATGAAGCATGAATTTATATACTGACAGATGAGGACAGAGTGTTGGCTACGGTGCAGGGAGTAATGAAAAAAGTAAAATAGAATGTTGGAACTAACTCTATAGTATTGCTCTATAGTTTAACTTGCAATAATGAAAGCTTTATGTTTCTTATTACAAACCTAAACCTCTGAAAGCATCTACTAATGTCACAAAAGGCTATAACAGAACTCAACATGAGCTAGTCCATGCGATCAAGACTAATCCACATCAGTCAATACACAATATCAATCTGTACATGGATGCAAATCTTCTGTGTTGCCATGTAGAGGGTGGCTACATTGCAGTGTCAATGAATAGACACTACCATGACAAATTCTTGAGACTTGACACACTGAAGCTGCAAACAGCTTTGTCTAGCTTTAATTCAGGAATCTCTATCATAATACGCTTACCATTTTTCACATAGCCTCAGAAAATGACTGTGAGTAGTCTTTGTAGCAACATTTCTGTGAAGAGGACAACTTAGATAGTGCATCTGCACTATCTAGAGAATTATGGAGTTACATGTTTTCACTGATTTGATTTGCCCAGAAACACTGATCACACTATAGCAAAGACTAGGTATCTCTACAGTAACCAACATTCATGGTATTATTATTATTACACTTTTATTATTACTTTCTTTATAGGACAATTATAGGCAAAGAAAGAACTTTCAATTAAGTCTTACAGATCACATTTACAATTCAGTTGACAACAGGTCACCATGGGTCATACAACACATAAGTAAAAAACTTTAAAATATTCATTCATGTTTTTGCTTTTAGTATTACTATGCTGAAGAAAGGTTTTGGGTGAAACATGAATGGAATGGCTACTTTCTGCATCCTTTACCCAACCAAGTCTATGTGTATTGGAAACCCAATGCTGTTTTCAAAAGCAAACTGAAAACCCATTTCTTTAATAATGATGCAGGTAATAAAAAAAAACCTTTGTATATCAGTACTGACTGTTTTGGCAATGCATTAGATTGTCAGTATCATTCTTGTCAATCTAATCTGGCATAAGGATAAATTTTTTAATCAGACAGTCACGCACTTCTGTAAATTCCTCTGGAGAAGAGGGTGTGCTAAATGGCATAAATGTAAATGTCAAGTGTAAGTGCCCTTTCAGTTGTGAACTATTATCATAATAGTATCACATCACATTAACAATTCACATTCACATTTATTTGGCAGCTAGGTGTGTGAGAGAAAGATAAAATAGGGAAATAAAAGCCTTACTGTTTCTTCTTTTGGATTAAGATTCACAATACAGTTTTTAAAAAAGCCTTTGGTTTAATGATTTTCTTCACTTTTGGTCCATAATTCAATTCCACTCAATCTCATAGTACTCTTATTGCTGTATGTACATGAGAATTCCAAGCTACTTATGACAAACAGTGACAGGGAATTTAAGAAATACAACACAAAACAGTGAAAAAGACTACTAAAATTAAAAGAAGTGACTAGGTGGTTGCACTGAAAATGCTAAACAAAGTTCTTGTTTTCAGCAAAAGTTTGACAAAAAGCTTTTGGTTTTGAATTGGGTTCTGTGTTAGAGAATTTTATTCACTTCGAAGAATCACAAATATCAGCCAAAAACTAACAAGGCCTGAACCTACATGCACATGGGATCTACCTGCTAGAGACAGTGACATTAGAATGAACTACCATTTTTATCTTTAGCCTAATTTTGTGTCTTTATCTTTCAAGAATCTCCCATTACTATTACGCTAAAAGCAGAGCTTCACAGACTCTGTACAGATATGAGATTGGATGGAGAGCAGCACAGCACTGTATCCCTGGATAGCTGCCTGACCAAAAACACATTATTTCAGAGAGGCTTCTCTGAACTCCTGCTGTCAGATAGACACTAGGAGCCACCAGGTGTGTGAGAAAGAACAATGAAGCTGCAGAGTAGATAAGGTTAGGAGTTTGACATGGGAATACTATCTCAGAGCAACTTGGCCCTTCTTGTGAACCAAGTACATTTAAAAATGTGATCCTCTCATGCTTTTTCACTATCAAGCAGTGGATATGCCATTGACCCATGACAGCAATACAATTGGAAAAATGTTTAGAAATTTAAAATTACGAATATGGAGAATATTTATGGAAAAAGGCATATAACAGTCTTTAGTATGCTTAGAGAGTGATGCATGCATAGATGTACACTTGACAGGTGATAAATCTATTTATTTTTAAATTTTTTATTTGACATCTATTTCATAGGAGCAATGCTGAGACTATTTATCTCCTTTGTTTTCCCATTACGCTGAAGTCAGAATAATATAAACGTAATTTCTGAAATAACTTACTTATACTGTTTTTAACAAGTGGTATTTAACATTCATTATAGAAATTAATCCAAGCATACAAAGTTTCATGTAGTAACAATAGAAGTAAAAGTAAACTTGAGCCACTGGACTATGATTCATTTTGGCTCACAGGGTATCACACACGAGACTTTAACTCTCCATTCTCATCCAGACATTTTGGCCTTTTTAAATAATCAAGGCTTCCCCTCATTACCTGGGTACATTCTGTATAGCTTGATAACTATCCCTACCAGAGAGGAGGTAATAATAATTTTAATTATAACATTTTTGGTTAGCATCATTTTATTTTGATTTTGTTCAGGAGCTGCCACTCGCCTGGGTGTGGTCACATAGGAAGGATGAGGATCGTACTGTTTCTGCTAGAACTTTGCTCACTGGCTTTGAGCTACACTGTGGGTAAGTACACCTCTCACTGTCCTCTTTGCCATCTCACTACCCACACCCCCATCCTCCTCCTCCTCCTTTTTTCTAAAACCATCGTCTCCATCTAACTTACAGCTTCCACTTTGTAGATTTTTGGTTGTCTTCCATCACAGAGCTATCAAGACCCTTCTCAAATGTACAATGTCAGGTTGATGACAGGGAATGTGATTTCATTGCATATGTTATTTTAGAAGTGGACTTAGTAAGGCCAGACTTTAGATTAATTATTGATTGTGTTATTTTAGGTCAGTGAGCAGAAACAATTAGATTTTCTTGAGAGATGTTTTTATCTCAGGGTTGAAATCATTTAAGCATTAAATGTTAATGACATTCTGGTCCTGGCTTTACAAATAAACTTGCCATCCCAACAATAGGGAACCCGAATAAACAATCATGCAAGTATTGCCTCACTAATTACAACTGTATGAGTTTGTGACTATATTTAGCATAAATTGGTTTTGGAAATGTTACTGTAAATACTGAGTGAGTTGTTGTCTCTTATTCATTTCATCTATTGTGTCTATAATGTCCATTAGTGGAGTCTAACCACCAAATTAATGCAATGGGGCTGGAGCAGCCTGTCAGCGACATGTGTGGATGTGAGGGCAGGTTTTTTGTATAATTCCATTAGCTGTAGTTGTAAACACAGCACTGAGCTGGAGTGTTATTCCCCAGCAGAGACCTGCTCAGGGAATAAACTGAATATGTACATTACTCTTCTTTCTTCTACCTTCTCCTCCCTATCCACTCATCCACCCAGCTTACAGATCCTCTACATCTCTTACTGTCCCAAATTCCCGAAGTGCCTTACCAAGGTATAACTACCAGTCAAAATCTTGGGGTTACTTAGAAATTCCCTTGGTTTTGAAAGCAAAGCAAACTTTCTTTTTAATTAAAATAATGATAAATTGATCCAAAATACAGTTGAGACATTGTTAATATTGTGAATGACTATTGTTGAAATTGACTATAGTTGGAAACTAATGATTTTTAATGGAATATTTAAATAAATGTAAAGATGGTTACTTTCAACAGCCATCACTCCTGTGTTCCAATAGTACATTGTGATACCTAATCCAGGCTTATCATGTTAAAACGCCAATTGATCATTAGAAATCTTAGCTTACTTAAGAAAATTGTCTTACTTCAGGTTAGTTGAGTATCTGGAGCATCACAATTGGTGGGTTTAATTATATTCGACTCAAAATGGCCAGAGGAAAAACAACTCTCTTCTGAAACTTGTCAGTCTATTCTTGTTATAAGAAAGGAAAGCTATTTCATGCAACAAATTACCAAGAAATTGAATATTTCATACAGTCGGTTTTCATACAATCTGTGGTGTATTACTCTCTTCAAAGAACAGCACAAACTAGTTCTAACCAGAATAAAAAGAGAACTGGGAAGCCCAAGTGCACAACTGAGCAAGAGAACAAATACATTCTCTACATACAGTCTCTAGTTTGAGAACCAGATGTCTCATAGATCCTCAACTGGCAGCTTCACTGAATGGTACCCGCAAAACACCAGTTTTAACATCAATAGTCAAGAGGTGACGCCGGAATGCTGGGCTTCTAGGCAGAGTTGCAAAGAAAAAGCCATAACTGAGACTAGCCATTAAAAGGAAGAGATTAAGAGGGACCAAAGATCTCACCAGGTCTTAACCTTACTGAGATATTATGGGAGGAAAATTTCATTGAAAATGTGAAATTTTCTGGGTGACTATTGCCTGTTAGTGCACATCTTTGCATGCCTGCTGAAACACATATGAGCATACACTCAAATGCGCATACACATATACATACAGTGAATGTGTGTGTGTGTGTGTGTGTGTGTGTGTGTGTGTGTGTGTGTTTGCCTTCATCGTAGAGCCTCATGCACACACACATGTATGCAAACTTACTATGTGTAAGTCTGTAATTAATTTGAGGGCTGAATTCCAGTGTGCACTACATAGCTTGTTAACTCCTAACAACTCATATTATTAATTTGTAAATTTTACTTTGCAACTTTGCCTTTATATATAGACTAACCTCCTGGATAATAGCTTTCAGTTGTTGCTCTTGTTTCATGTATAACACCTTAGCTCTGTATTTGTTCATTTGTTAATTCATCATCAATAACCACTTTATCCTTGTCAGGATTGCATTGGATCCATGAGCACTGGGTCATCCTGGATATAATTCCAGTCCATCTCAGGACTTAATGGACAAATACATTCATTCCCATGGGCAATTTAGTGTAGTCAGCCCACCTACTCACATATTTTTGGGAGGTGGGAAGAAACCTGGACAAAATTCACACAAGGAGAACATGCACTAAAAATCCATACAGAAAACATCCTTAACTTAGGATCAAACCCGGGGACCTGGAGCTACAAATTTAAATTACTGGTGCTAAATTATGCCTAGAGTGCTCATTGGAGACCAATGTAGCTATAATGCAATGTTTAGATTGGAGACCAATTTACTTTTTCAGCACCCACAGTGACTCTATAAGCAAGGATGAGATGGATGAAACACTTTTCTTTTGCTTTGTGTATGTGCTTATAATAGGTGGGGACGTGTGTGTTTCGGGTCATGACAGTGGGCCAGTGTTTGAAGAGCAGCCAACCAGTCTAATTTACCCAGAGGGGCTGCCTGAGGGCAAAGTGACACTGAATTGCCAGGCAAGAGCCAGTCCTGCAGCCTCCTACAGGTAACACAGCTATCATTTAGTACCTAGCTCCATCTAAAATACCAAAATACCATTGAAACAATGTCATTTTTTAAAACCCTGTTTATCATCGTTTGTGGTTCTGCTCAGGTGGCGTGTTAATGGGACAGATGTGGTAATAGGAGAAGATTCTCGCTACACTCTGGTGGCAGGGAACCTGGTGATCAATAACCCCCAACATAGCCGTGATGCTGGCTCATACCAATGCCTTGCCATCAACCGATGTGGCACTATCATTAGCCGAGCAGCTAATCTCAAATTTGGCTGTAAGTTTGGATCCTTATCCTTAACATTCCACTATGTAGAAATCACCCATGTGAATTTCCATGCTAAATAATTAGTATAATCCTCCATTTTTCAAAATGTGGGTTCTCAAATTTGTTAGCCAGCACCAGTGAACACTGATTACTCTTATTTTTTCTTCCTCGTCTTCATTTCTGCTTCTTTGTTGTCCTTCCGGTGCACCATTCTGGACTCATGCTGCCACTTTTAAAAATGAGAAATGGTCTCTAAAGGTTTGTCCATTTTGTGCTACTGTAGCTGCGCAACATGGTACCTCAGTAGAAGTGGACCTGTGCCCTATGTTGATATAAAGGGCTCATTCTAAGCTTATGAAAACACACCAAATCGTAGTTACAGGTAATTATACATTAATTAAAACATACTTATGAATTCCCTTAGTATATTATAGAATATACACTCATTTTCTGCTAATAGATACCCTCAAAATGCTACATAGTGGACCTTTAAGGGTTTTTTGATTGTCTCTCTGAGGGAACCCTAAAGTACCTGTGCAGAAACATAGAACAGATTGTTTCCCTATCTGAGAGACTTTTAAGTAGACTTCTTTTGGAAAATCTTTAAAAATCTTTAAATATCCAATGAACCTTTAAAATGCTTTTTCATAAGTGTGTATTAGCCTCATATGAAATTATGAAAGCCCCTGTGAAATCTTAACCCCTTAATTCAGTTCATTACTCTCAGAGAAACACAGATGATGGATGCAAATGCAGTTTAGATTTTATTGGACACAGGCAGACAAAATCCTAAATGTGAGGCAAAAGAGTAGTCAGAAGCATGCAAGGGTCCTGAGAACATCAACAGTATAAACAGTCAAAACACAAAAGGGCAAAAACCAGGAACAAAGCAGAGGAAAAAAAAGGTAAGATATTAATCAACACTAAGTGTTACATTACAAAGTCTTTGGTATGGTGAGTCTGCTTATGTAGCGTGTGGATGTGATTGAGTCGAGGTGAGTGCAATCAGTAATCGGGTTACTGTGAGCATGAGAGTGAGTGTGGTTGCTGAGAAACATGGTCTGTTGCATTTGTTTGTATGCTACTGTGTGTTCTGGGAAGTGGAGTTCTGCGTGGATTTTGGCAAACATGTGACAGTTACTTAGAAATGGATCTGACATTTTTATTTTCCAATGCAATATAATTCTATACAATCCCAATCCATTAATTTTCTATGCAGCTTAGCTGACTTGGGGAAAGATCCTGGACAGTGCATCCTGGACAGTTCGCCAATCTATTTCTAGGCTAACAGAGACAGCCATTCACACTACATTCACAATCCCAATACAATAAAAAAAAAAACACACCCATTATATTATTTTAAATCAACAAACCCCATAGACCCATCAGCATGTCCAGACGAGAATTTCTCTGTTTCATAACTACATAACTTTTCCTATTGTTTTACTGTAGTTATTAAATAATTAAATGGTGAATAATATAGTTACAGATAATTAGTTTATTAACTGTGTAAAAATATTTAAAGAAATGGTCATAACTCACCTCCTTGGAGATCTGTTTTATGGCATGTATGCAAATAAGAACTTGATTTATGACTAAAATCACCCCCTGTGATTTAAAAAATTTTATCTACAGTATATTTAACAAATCCCTGTTGTTTTAAAAATTCAAAGACCGGTCATTTTGAACACAATGATCATCCTGATACGTTCAAAGAATCGTGTATACTGATAATCAGCAAAATTATCCTCATTATAGAAACCAAACACACAGCAGCGGATTTATAGATTTTTTTTTGAATGGTAAAGGGAGATGAGGTTTCAGCAGGGGGCGGAGGTTATCGCCCTAGACAAAGTTGAATTTCAGACTTAATTTCATGGATTCTGGTGATTTTTCTATGTGTGTGAATTACATGAGACAATGTAAAATCAATTATTATCTTAATCACTTAACCAAGTACTATTTATTTAATTGTAAGCAACCATTGTAGACTTACAATCTTTTTTTTTTTGGCAAAACATTTGTATTGAATTTTAGATTCAATATACAGTCTAGCATGTAATCAAGAAAAAAGAAATACACTGTATATGAAGTGAATAATAATACAATAATACAATAACAATTCACTTTCCCACCCCCTCACCCCCTTTGACACCCCTCCACACTCGAACACAAAGCATTGAATTTCATTTCATATATTTCTTCATATATTTCATTTATTTCTCACGACAATGAAAATGCTACACCACACATTTTCATTTCCCTCTCTAGTCTGACCTACAGAAATATACAAAAATGGTGATACACTTAATAAAAGAGACAGAGTTGTGTTTAGGCTATAAACTGACTATGAAATGGATGAAAACACTTTACCTGTCACTGTGCCAATTGCAGCAGAGCAGCATAAGTAAACAGTTTGAGGGTTGAATATTTAGAACACTGTCTCTGCTGATGGATTTTCCTGGGCCATTTTTTCTTAGCTAAGGAGCTGTGTGTGAATTTTAAACTGGTGAGTTAAGACGGTTGCACAAAGTTCTACAGAGATATCAATAACTTTCAACATTTTTTAAATATAAAAATATATTATTGACTTATTGATCGACAAATAGAGTGACAACTGGGGTGGCAAGAACTGCCCCTGCAAACATATCTAAGAACATGCTACTATTATTTCAGTATTAGTAAAAATGTAAATAGTATTATTTTGAGCTCTAGGATTATGATTATGCATGAACATTAATGAAACATTGCTTATTGCAGCATTAAGTCCATCTTCTTGTACTTGATGACCCAATAACTTGGTAGTCTAATGTTGGCTCAGACATGTATGTTGTCTTTTTTAGATCTCCACGATTTCCCATTAGAAAGCAGGAATCCTCAGACTATTTATGAGGGAGTTGGGACTTTTCTGGCTTGCCAGCCTCCAGCTCACTACCCAGGTAAGTTGCAGAACAAAACAAGAACTGTCCATTCTCAAAACTGAAGAGCATTAAGTGAAAATGGAATTTTGTCTCCTTTTCTTTCTCCTTAGCTCTCTCCTACCGTTGGATCCTCAACGACTTCCCTAACTTCGTCCAGCCAGATGGGGGAAGGTGGTTTGTGTCCCAGGTGACAGGCAACTTGTATCTGGCTAACGCCAGAGCCAATGACACAGGCAAATACTTCTGCCTCACCACCATTAACATGGACATCACCACTAAGAGCACATTCAGCAAACCCATTCATCTCACAGTACAGTCCGACGGTCAGCACTACTTCTCTTCTTCACAAGTGTCTGTATTGATATTAAATTATGCTCTAACCAGACTAAGCTCTAACCACGTTAAGGGAAAAACCCAATTTCTTAAAAAACATTTTCTTGTAATTTGTATGCTAGTTGTTCCATGATAAATCCATTGAGTTTAATGTTTAATGCAATATGTCTTCAAACATACGTAGTATAATTTTGCTTAGGGTTTTTTTTTTTCAAAAAACAGATTTCTCACAAACACTATTTCATGATTCCTGGACCCACTACAGTAGATGCAGTTGTTTTCCTTTGCTTTCCTTTGCTACTAAATATTGTAGTGTTTTGCATGGTTATCCAAGTTTGAAGTTGAAGTTTGAAGTTAAGGCAACAATGGAGTTTCTCAGGAAAAATAATATTTTTTTAAGAATGACAATTTGTATTTAAATTAATTATTCTTTAGGGATGTCAGTAAAATTTCAAATATTGATTTTTGATTAAAAATACAGTACTATTCAAATTTCTTGTTAAAGTAAAAATAAATAATTTTTATTACATGTATTTTTTTCTATTATTTGAGTGAAACTTTACTCTTAAAAGTGAAAATATAGCAATAGTTTTCTATTATTTTCTTCCAGGGTGCCAGTAATTCTGGCATTGACTGTAGATCAGTCTATGATCTATGAATGACCTCATTTCAGTTTACTAATAATCATTAAGTAATGATCTGTGTAGCTAATTTTTTAGTTGTAAGCATTTTTGTTGTTGTTTCTCTACTCCAGGTTTCAACATTTAGAGGAGAGATACTTTTAAAAATGTTTTATGAACTGGCTTCCTCCCCTCTATTCTTTCTTTCTTTCTTTCATCCATTCATTAATATTTTTAGCTAACGCCAGGAAGTCAGTCCCCAGCATCCGTGTGCGTTTTCCCTCTGAGACATACGCCTTAGCAGGTTACACCACACAACTCGAGTGCTTTGCCTATGGCAAGTAAGTAGCTTTGGCCCTCATATAGTTCATCTCTGACAGATTCATTATTGCTGTATATCCTGTAAACATTATGCTTATAAGCCAAATTTTATACTGCATTATATATTTCATCCTCTTTTTCTTCCATTTTGTCTATTTATTTATCTACCTCTCTCTAAGTCCTACACCTAAGTTGCGCTGGAGGAAAGTGGATGGAGTTTTACCTTCTAAGGTTGGAACGAGTGCAGATAGTCCCATCCTGACCATTCCTGACCTAAGCTTTGATGATGAGGGCATGTATGAATGTGAGGCTTATAGCTCAGAGGGACGGGATACACATCAGGGTCGCATCTCGGTACAAGGTAGACTTCAAACTTAAATGATACACATACAATCATACACAAATCATACACTTAGACTTCAAACTGATCATACACTGTGCTACTACTACTAACCTTTTCCTATTGGTTTCACTAGAGTTGTCATACAAGTCACAGTAGCTACTGAGTAGTATGCTAGTAAGATGGATAATAAGCTAGGAGATTATATTAATCTGTGTGTGTGTGTGTGTGTGTGTGTGTGTGTGTGTGTAGCCCAACCAGAGTGGCTCCAGGTGATGAGCGATTCTGAGGTGGAAATTAGCTCAGAGCTCCACTGGAGTTGTGTGGCTGCAGGAAAACCAAGACCATTAATACGCTGGCTTCGCAACGGACTACCTCTTAACACACAGGTTGGTTACAATGGAAAATATATCAGCACATTAAATTTACCTTTGCTTTCAATTCCTAGAAAAATTTAAGTATAACTATTTAATTCTTTTACTCATACATGTGGAGAGGTGATGTACTTTCACCAGCAGTATAAAGCTTAGTTTGAGATTCAACACACCTTATCTCATAAAAAATGCAAAAAGGATACAAAATCTCATATTGTGTGTTATAACCAGAAAAATCTTTTGGTACCTGTGGCTATCAAAGCATACACTGATACTGATTCAGTCAAAATGATATATTTAGAGAAATTATGATCGCTGAGCATTGACACGAGAGAGCCAGTACTTATTGCTGATACTGTGTGGTGCACGCTGAGTGATCAGTTACACATCTCCTACAATGATAATTGCATAGATTTGTTTGAATGTAATTCTGGGAATTATTGAGTATTTTGTCAAAACAAAAATTTTTTTGATTTCCTGTCTATGTGCAGGATCGTGTGGAGGTGACCAGTGGTCACCTAAAAATCAGTAACTTGGCACTGGAGGATTCTGGGATGTACCAGTGTGTGGCTGAGAACAAACATGGTACTATCTACTTTAATGCAGAACTCCGAGTTCAAGGTGAGCAGAAGATCTGCATCAGGGTTGTCAGGTCTGTCTGATGGAAGCTACCTAAAAACAAGCACAGTGGTCAATAAAACCAAACCTCAAACTCTGCCTATCCAAAACCCTATATAAAACTCTTAATTTGTTAATTTTAATGAATCAGTATTAAGCTCATTCAGATTTCATGAACTGCTCTTTTGTCAAGGTCTGGCTTAATATACTGTATATTGTCATAAATAAAGAATATCTGTGATTTTATTCTCATATGCACTTACCATAGTTACAAATTAGTATAGTTAACATAGTCACCTTATTTCTTTTGATACACCTTTTCATCTATTTCCCTACATTTTTATTATAACTACAGCCAGCATACATATGTAGTATTCTTTATTGTTACATTTAATGTTTGACTTAAAAAACTTTATTGATAGGCTTTCATAGCATTATAATATCATTTATTTTCATATGTAAAGCAGCCAAAACCCCAAAATGGGAACTCAAGTACTTGGCAAACCTTGTCTGCATATATTCACTCTGAACCAGATTAATGTCATCTCACAGTATTAATGAATGTGATAAATATTAATTTGCTTGTATTTTATTGCTGCATCTATTACAAACCCTGTTCTACCCATCCAATTATCCCACTGCCATGGTTGTAGTTGTATTTGTGGTTAAATATTCCTAGGATATATCTCCCACTTTTTACATACTGTATGATTCCTCTCCCATGTCTCCTCTCCTCTCTTCCCTCTTTTGTTCTGTCCTGTTCAATTGTCCTGGTTCTCAGTCCAGGCTCCAGATTTTAGGCTGAACCCAGTGAGAAAGCTGGTCCCCGCTGCTCGTGGAGGCCAGGTAAAGATTGAGTGTAAACCACGTGCGGCTCCTAAACCCACACTTTTCTGGAGCCGTGGCACTGAGCTCCTCACCAACAGCAGCAGGTAATATGCCATAAGTGCCCTCATTCTCTCATCTGTCTTTCAAGGAGAAAGGTGTTAATAGATAACACCAATAACTTCAAGAAAACTCCCATATTAGAATTACACTTGATTTCATCATAATTGCCAGCATTTTTATTTTTCACGAAAGGCCAAAATGGGCTTAATTCACAGTTCAGTGAAACAAAATGAAATGTTGAAATAATGATTGTAGTAGATAATAGATGATGAAGCCCCAGATCCAAGCTGTGTAGGTGAGAGAACATTATGGAGAGGAGTAACATGATGAAACTGCTTGCAGGGTTACAGTCACACCAGACGGGGTTCTGTGGATCTATAACATCAGCCGTGCAGATGAAGGAAAGTACACTTGCTTTGCTGAGAATTACTTGGGCAAAGCCAACAGCACTGGCCATCTGTCAGTCAGAGGTACAACTCCTTCATTAACCTGTATGTCCTGATATGTTCAGTAATCACCAAAAATAGATAAAAAATAAACCATGATTTATTTATGAGAATAAAAAGCTAAAATGAAAGTGATACTGGTTTTTATATGAATAAAACAAAAAGGTGATTTTAGTTCCTTATTCAAATCAGTTCATACACATATAAATGCATAAATAAATTGTGAAATTCAAATAAATTTCACAATTTCATAATTGCTTTTGCAGACATACCTTTTTATTCACCTGTCAAGTTTATTTTATACTATGATGATTCTGTATTCACTTCTCTATTAACTCTTGATATTTTATTCCTTTACAACCAGATGCAACCAAAATCACACTGGCACCTTCCAATGCTGATATCAACCAGGGGGACAATGTCACCCTACAGTGTCACGCATCACATGATCCAACCATGGACCTCACTTTCACCTGGTCTCTCAATGGGGTTCTACTAGACCTAGAGCAACCAAACGGACACTACCATCGTATGGATGGGGTAACTGCTTTATTTATTAGTATGCTCACCATATGTTACCATGATCATGAAAACCAAATCAGGATAGACTACCAAAAATATTATGTTTTTCACTAATTTACATCTAATATTCTTGGTTTGATGACAGCGCAGTCAGCATTTCATTGAGGTTGTGATGATGTTTATTATATGTTGAGCAGTTTGAGCTTAAGTATTCACACATCTCAGGAGCCTTCAAAATGTCTTTTAATGGGACAGGCTTCAAAGTAAAATTGTTTTTTGCATACCCATTTTCAGCTCTGCCAATTTTATGTGGTTGTGCTTAGTATTCTTAGTGTGAAACATCCTTCAAGTAACAAAATAATGCAATTTCACTTGCTCATCATGCTCTGCAGAAAGAAACCATTGGTGACCTGTTCATCATGAACGCCCAGTTGAGCCAAGCAGGCATCTACACGTGTTCAGCGCAGACAGTTGTAGACAGTGCAGTGGCATCTGCCAAGCTGGTTGTTAGGGGTGAGTTTGTGTTTGTGATTGTTAGCGTGAGTTTAGCAGATCAAAGGCAATGGCTGTTCTACCCTTAAATGCATTTTAGCATACTGTTTTATCATATGTTAAGATATTTTATTTATTGTAGTAGAGTGTTATAAATACCATAATTGTTACATAGAGTGAAAAGAATATGAATAAAGGCATATGCTTCTGTTAAAGAAAACACCATAAAGCTCATGGAAATTGAAGCTCTCAGAAATATCTCCTATACTCAACTTGTGAATACGTGTTGGATCTAATGGGAGCTCTAATGACAGTAATTCTAATATTACTCTCTCTTTTTTTTTTTTTTTACCCCAGGCCCTCCGGGGCCCCCTGGAGGTTTGGTGGTTAAGAATGTGAATGAAACATCACTAGAGCTAAGGTGGAGTCGTGGCTATGACAACCACAGCCCCATTGGGAAATATGTCGTCATGGGCTGCTCTGGGCACTCACATGAATGGAGGAGAATGAGGACAGGTAAAACAAATCACCTGTAATTAATTTGGGATTTAAGTAAGTTAATTTGACTTGAAATGTACTGTATTTCGTTCTCAGTTTAATTCTAGTGAACATTAGTAAACCACCTATGGACTGACTTTTGTGGTCATGATGCAAAAATGTGCACTATTTGGGCACTAAAATGTACACTGTTTGGGTGTGCAGTATAAGTGTGAACACAGTTTGGCATTTTTGGGACCAACATACACTTTTTTGAATGCTCACTCATGTGTGAGCATGTATGTTTGCAAAATCCCTAATTATGGAAATAAATCAAGTAGCTAATTAATTATATTGATTTTGCTGCTTATAGGATTTTTTGCTTGTACTTGTACTATAGGATTATACTCTGTTTAGTGACTACTGTGAAAGAATTGTGATTTCAACAGAGTTGTTTATTATTTTTTGTTAGGGATAAACTACGCTAACTGGTTATATGTAATTAGTATTTGGGTAAATTGCCTGTTGAGGTGGGGTGAAATAGTGTACCTGCAGAAAAACAGATGGTTAGAAATGGAACTGCCTTTGCTTTGTTACATTATCTAAGCTAAGTGTGGAATAAGGTGGCATCCAAAATACCACTGCTCCAACACATTCAATATGCCACACATATAGTGCTACCCATGTCATTGCAGGAGCATCTGTCTCTGGCCATGAAATTAACTAAATGATAAGAGAAAAAAACTGGCTACTCTTAATCAGATTAGCAACATGAGTGCATTCTAATACTAAGTTAAAATATAAAGACCAGAATATTTAATACCACTTCCTGTTGGTCCTAGTTAGTGGTTTTTTATTTGCCATTTGGTCACACTAATAGTATCCATTATATAAGTAATAGTGTAATAGTAACAGTAATAGTGGTGTTTTCTGATCTATTTTCATCAAGATCCTTCTAATATCGAGGGCAATGCCGAATCTGCACGTGTGATTGACTTACGACCCTGGATGGACTACCAGTTCCAGGTCATTGCCAGCAACATTCTGGGTAGTGGGGAACCCAGCATGCCTTCACAAACCATTCGCACCAAACAGGCAGGTCAGAGAAACTCTCTAAATCCAAACATGTTTTTTTCTGTCTATTTCCATGTTTATTATTTATATTGCTATTTAGACAAATGTAACATATTTTGGATATTTAGTAATAAATTAAGCAAGTGAACCAATATACAATCAAAAGAGATGGCCTGAGGTCAATAGGAAATCCAATGTTGACTAGTGAGCAATAAGTGACAATTGAAGTAAGTTCTTTTTGTGTGTGGTTGTGTCTCAGCACCAACAGTGGCACCTAGTGGTCTGGGTGGAGGAGGAGGAGACCGCGGTGAGCTCATTATCACATGGACAGTGAGTGGACAATGTTTTTACATACTTTCTGTTATGAGTTGTATTATTTTTGTTTCATGCCTATGTATGTACTGATCATTTTTGCTTGGAGCAACTGTCTGATTCGTCTTCTCTCAATGTGATATATAGCCCATGGCCAGGGAATATCAGAATGGTGATGGCTTTGGCTACATCTTGGCATTTAAGAAATTGGAGGCACCAACGTGGATGGTGGTGCGTGTTCCTAATGTGGAGTCTTCACGTTACGTCTACAGTAACCAGAGTCTCACGCCTTACTGCCCGTTTGAGGTTAAAATCAAAGCCTACAACAGGAAAGGCGAAGGCCCTTTCAGTCAGATAGCCATGGTGTACTCAGCTGAAGAGGGTAAGATATGTGTAAGACTTAAGAGAAGAATTTGGATGTAAAAATCAGTCAGTTTACTGAATAAGCTTTTCCATGTATCAGTGTATTTTACATGACTAGTTGATGCCACAATCACTTAATTAACTTATATGGGTTTAATACATATGAAAACCAAAAAAGTGCCATGTCAAAGTAATTCAAGGTCATTGAACTGAAGGCTTTTATCTCCTTCAGAGCCCACAGTGTCACCCCGCAAGATCAATGCCTCAGCATTAACAGCCTTTGAGATCCAAGTCTCTTGGGAACCCATCCAGCATTTAGGCAGCAATGGAGTACTACGTGGCTATGAGGTTTATTTCCTTATACTTCATACTTAATTATTAATTTCTAATAAATACCAATCATGTCGTTATCAGATAACTGTTGAAGTAATGGGGAAACCATCATCTGATAAAATTCAGGAATACTGTGTTGATATGTAAAATTAAGAAGTAGTGAAAACTCCTACATGACCTGTGTCTTGGATTGAGATTAGTTAAAGGCTAATGTATAATACTGTAAATGATTCATATGAGCTGTTGGAAGTTATAAATATTTAATGAACACTGTATTCATATAATGTTAAGGGTATTGTCAAGTTATTACAAAGCCTAAAAAGTTGGATGTCTGTAATGGTCTATTACAAAACAAGTGACTAGGGATTTTAGCTGTGGATAAAATAATGATTCTGAAAAACATACTATTGTAAAACCTGAAATTTATATACAACATGTTCCTGTGTTTAATAACTGTTCAGACCTGCGCTCCTGATGTCATCTCTTTGTAGATCCGGTACTGGAGGCAGCATGAGAGGGAAGCTGCAGCAGACCGTGTGCGAACAGCTGGCCTGGAGAATACTGCAAGGGTGACTGGACTGAGACCCAACACACTTTATCATATCACTGTCCTGGCCTATAACAGTGCTGGCACAGGGCCGCCCTCTCCACGTACCACCGTAATCACTAGAAAACCCCGTAAGAGAATTTTGAGAATTTATTGACATTCCTGGGGGCCTGGGTTGAAAGTGGAAGAGGATTCTGGAGTTTTCATTATACTGATGTTGATGCTTAATATCAAAATATGACAAAATATCATATCACAATACTTGCAGATAGTTCTACAATATGCAAAATGCATCAAAATATATATGGTTGCTAAGTAGTAGAAGGCAAAACAATAACTGTAGTGTTACAAAAAACTATAAAAGTCTTTATGTCTACAATATCTATAAAAATAAGCTTAAGATTATTTTAAATACTAAATTTTAATTGCCCCTTTAACGTAGTCTTGTTTTTTATAGAAATATGCATTCATTTGACTGACAATTTTATACAAAGTAACTTACAAGTGAGGTATCATTCCAAGCATCTAGCTGTTCTAGTGCTGAAGACCTAATGATAAACCTGTTAAACATACCAATTGACATAGCTTTTCTTTAAATTAAGAACAATGTGAGTACTACAAGACTGATTAGTTCATTTGCATGTCTTCTTATTTTTTTAGCCCCTAATCGTCCACCAGGGAATGTTTCATGGAAGACAGATGGTTCGTGGGTAACAGTGAGGTGGGATCATGTTAAATCTATGGACAATGAGTCTACAGTTCAGGGCTACAAAGTAAGTGGCACTTAGGGGTGTATATACTCTATGGACTGGTTTCCCAGGCATGATTTGTATTAAAACAGAATTAGATCTTAATGCAATATAATTAATCAATGTCTTAAAATTGTCTTTGTTAAATGAACTTGTGTTGCTTCCAGACTATGACGTCCTGAACTAAATTAAACTACAATAAATTTTAACTAGCTTTTTTAGTATGGATTTATGTGATGAGTGCAGGTTGCCTCATAGGGGAATAGATCAAAGAAGACAACTGAAAATACTGCTAAACATTGTACTATTTTAACTATTTTTCTTGTACTGTTTTAAGTAAAAATGCTTTTAAGCAAATAATTTCAAGGTACTCCTTCACTGAAGAAAAACAGCACATGCACATCAACCACACAAGTTGGACAAACCTGTACATAAGTTTCTAAAGTTTCTAAGTTTCATAATTTCATTATGATGAGTACATGTAAAAGAACCATACAACAACTTAAGAACTTTTATCTTTATTTCCTCTTCCATGCCTCTGAGGTTAAACTTAAAACGTGTTATTTATTCCTGGACTAATGTTAAGTTTTGACTTGGGAGTTGGATCATTAAAATCTTTATTATGCTACTTCATGCTAATGATTACATTCCAGTTCAATCTAGTATTGTAATGATTGTGCAGTGCAAACAATAAATAATCAAACAAATTATTAACTGGGAGCTTGTATGCAATGGGCTATAACTAGGAGGGGTATAAAGACTGAATGATTTGGATCCATGTATTGATTTAAATGTCAACAATTGGAATTAATTATGGCAACAACCATACATCGATTATTATTATATATTATAATTGATTAAAAAAAATTATTATTGTTTTTTAAAAAAAAGGACCCACAACAGATGTGTAAAAAAATCATTTATGGTTTTAAACTGATGTGTATATAATTTAATAGGCATGATTGCTCATATAGATAATGGGATTTGCTCATATATATTTAAAATAGTCCTTCTATACATCATCATTCTAAAATTAACAGTTGGCCTACCCAAGTTTCTCAACAAAGTTGGTCAATACAATTATACTGTATCATAGCAGATTCAGTGGTATCACCAAATATTGTATATTTGCCTTAAGAATCAAAACTCATATAATAATGTGTTCTCCTTTTGTTTATAGGTCCTATACAAGCATGAGGGGCAGTCAGCTCTAAAGGTGTTAGACAAAGGCAAGACATCAATCAGTCTTCCACTACCCAAAGAGAGTGGCTATGTGGTCCTGGAAATCCGATCTTGGGGAGAGGGAGGTGATGGGGCAGCTCACGAGATCATAGTGTCCAGAGATTCAGGTATGTTTCCTCTCATTAGCAGAATAGCAGAATAGACATGCTCAGTAGTCCTAAGCAGCAAATCTTTAAAATATGCAATATTTAATCTTACTTTCTGGATTCCTCAAGAACATTTGTTTAAATGAGAGATAAGAAAACCTAATTTATTTTTTGTTTGTTCTACAGGAACTGGGATGATGGTTCAGAAAAACAATGTGGGAATCCCCAGATCTTTCAGCATATTATTTTTGCTCTGGCATGCTGTGGTTCTCATTGTGACTGGCTTATTGGTGCTGTGATCAGCTAGTGCAGTGGTCCTTTCCCAGTAGTACTCCACAGATATTGTCTGGTTATTCCCCAGGTGGGGCACGACTTTAGGCATTGCAGTCTCTGATTAGGAAGGGTGGGGAGTCTAGGGAAGGGTGAGTTCCTGTGATTTTAGTAATAAATATGAAAAACAGCATTTGTTTTACTCTTTTGTATAAAAAAATGATTTTTAACAAGACCAACTTGTTTTGTGTAAACCTTGCCATGTGGGAAAAATCAGTACATTTCAATTTTAGTCATCATTATACATAAATGATAATAGACACATAGATTTCAACAGGTCAAGATCAATATACCAGGTGCTGTACATACAATGGGTCTAATTTATCTATTTCAATTCAAGTCAAATGGATTATGGGGATTTTCATGAATACCAAATATATTCCTACTAATGATTCATGAATAAATCCATTCATTTCCAACTTGATAAAGTGGGCCTAGTGTTGCGATATATACACTACCGGTCAAAAGTTTTAGAACACCCCAATCTTTCCAGTTTTTTATTGAAAATTATGCAGTTTAATGTCTCATTGCACTCTGAAATGAAAGCATAGTACAAGTAAGCAATTGGAGTTAAAAAAGAAATCATGGAATCAATTTATAGACCAAAATGTATTCTAAACTTTTGACTGATCAAAGTAGATACCTTTGGCAGATATAACAGCTGAACACACTTGTGGCATTCTTTCTACAATAGAAATCAAATATTCTTCAGAAACTTCCCATATCTGTTGCAGACGTTCCCATAAATGTGTGGCACTTGTAGGTTGCTTTGCTTTCACTCTTCTGTCCAGTTCATCAAAACCAGCTCGATGGGGTTTAAGTCTGGAGACTGTGCTGGCCACTCCATGTTTTCAAGCTTACCATCTTGTTCTTTTTTCCTGAGGTAGTTCTGGCATAGCTTGGACTTATGTTTTGGGTCATTATCTTGCTGTAGGATGAACCCCTGACCAACTAGGCGCATACCAGAGGGTATTGCATGGCGCTGCAGAATGCTGTGGTAGCCGTTTTGGTTCAGGGTGCCTCTCCCTCTGTACAAGTCACCGACCCTGGATCCAGCAAAACAGCCCCTGACCATCACACTTCCTCCTCCATGTTTGACAGTTGATGCCACACACTGTGGAACCATCCTTTCGCCTACTCAACGGCATACAAAGATCCTGCATGATGAGCAGAAAATGTCAAATTTTGATTCATCAGTCCATAATACCTTCTTCCAGTCTTCAGTACTCCAATGGTGGTGGCCCAGGCAAGCCTCTTTGTCTTATTCTGACGTCTTAGCAATGGCTTTCTTGCTGCAACTCATCCTGTCAAACCTGTAGCTCGAAGTCTTCTCTTCACAGTTGAAACTGAGACTTGCTTACTACAACCACTGTTAAGCTGTGGTTGAAGCTGTTGTTCTGTGAGCCGCCTATCACACAAGCTGTTAACTTTCAGAAACGTCCTATGATTCAGTTGTGGCTTTGGGTCTGCCAGACCTCTTCCTGTCAGAGTTTGCCCAAGTTTCTGAGTGCCTTTTGATGGTGACGGAAACTGTACTCACTGACACCTTGACTTTCTTTGCAATTTCTCTGTAGGAAAGACC
>JAQQZX010000016.1:11419031-11435431 GCA_030068355.1 Notoglanidium maculatum | reverse complement strand
GAACTTCTGGTCCTTTATGACCCCCCCATGCCTACTTAGATCAAAAGGTGCAGGCTATTTGTTAGTACCTCAAATAGGGAAGGCTACAACAGGGGGAAGATCTTTCTCTTACAAATCCCCTCAGTTATGGAACAGCCTTCCAATTAGTGTTCGGGACTCAAACACAGTCTCAGTGTTTAAATCTAGGCTGTAAATGTATATGTTTAGCCAAGCTTTTTGTTAATAACCTTTTACTAGGTAAAGGAGCAGATCTGGAGGGTTCTCAGGCATAGAATGTTTTGGTAAACTGGGATGTTTTTGGATGCTGTCGCCAACCACTCTTGCACGTTCACTCAGGTTTGTTGACAGTGGAGTGGCTGGCCGCTTTATGTCCCAGGGTGCCCTCATGTCTGTGTTACCTTCTGGCTCTCCCATTTAGTTATGTTGTCATAGCTAGCCTTGCTGGAGTTCCTGCTTGCACTCAGCCCATGATATACTCTGTTCCTTACTGTTAGGTGACAATGAGCATACCTAACAATCTGCTTTTCCTCTTTTCCCTTCTCTCTCTCTCTCTGGAATAGGCTTTGATGCTGGAAAAGGCTCAGTGGCTTGAACTGAAACATGTTCTGTGGCTTGAGCTGGAACAGGTTCCTTGACTTGAGCTGAAACAAGTTCTTTAGCTTAAGCCAGTATAGGTTCTTTGGCTTGAGCTGGAACAGGTCCTTTGGGTTGAGCTGGAACAGACCTTGTGGTTGTGACTGGGACGGGCTCAGACGTAGAAGTGTACTCAGGCATAGACTCAAACTTGGACATGACCTTGGTCTTGGACTCAGGCAGAAACATGAACTTGTACTCAGGCATAAACTTGGACTCCGGCATGGACCTGGACTTGAACTAGGACTCAGGCATGGACTTGGACCTGGACCTGGACTCAGACATGGACTTGGACTCTGGTATGGACTTGGTGACAACGTCATCTTCGAAGCCAGCAATGCACTGTAGGGTGAAGCCCTCCCATTTGCAAGACTGCTGCATCCTGGTTTCAGCGAAGCATTCTGTCACATGTGCTGGGTGTAGCTGGACAAATGTGCAGGTAGGAGATGGCAGTAAAATGCTCCTGTAGCAGCACAAAATGGTAGTCCCATAAACATGGGCCTGCTCCCTGTGTAGATATAAAGGGCTTATTCTAAGCTTATGAAAACACAACGATTTGTAGTTACAGGTACACTAATGAAAACATACTTGTGAACATTATATTCCATTTCTATATAGATCTATTGGGTTAAATCAATAGATCCCCCTAAATCCTACATAATGCACCTTTAATTGCTGGCTTTGAAAATGTTCTTTTAGGTGTACACCAGTTTACTAGTCCCTATGGTCAATCAAATCACATCCATCCTCATCCACCTTCTACAAAGGGACTATTGAGAGAATTCTGAGCAGCTGCATCACTGTCTGGTATGGAAACTGCACTATATCGGTATGCAAGAACCTACAGCGGATAGTGAAAACAGCTGAGAAGATCTTTGGAGTCTCTCTTCCTTTCAGACATTCACCACACATGTTGCATCCGCAAAGCCACCAGCATTGTGGACGACCCACACACCCCTCACAAACTCTTAACTCTCCTGCCATCTGGCAAGAGATATCAAAGCATTCGGGCCCTCACTGCCAGACTGTGTAACAGTTTCTTCCCCCAAGCCATCAGTCTCCTGAACACTCAGGAACTGGACTAACACACACAAACAAACACACACACACACACACACACACACACACACACACACACATACACAAAGGTATACATTGAACTACCTCTGCAATTTTAGCACATTTGACTTGGATTAGCACTGCACTGTCTTGTGTTGTGATGTCTGCACTGTCTGCAGTGTTTGCACAATTGCACACTTTATGCTGTCTTTGCAAAGTTTGCACACATGCACTGAATGTTGTCTCATGTTGTCTTCTGTTGCACACATGCACTTTTGTCCATCTGTGTTGTCCTATATGTAGCATCTTGGTCCTGGAGGAACGTTGTCTCGTTTCACTATGTACTGTGTCATCTGTATATGGTTGAAATGACAATAAAAGCCATTTGTACCTTTAACCTTGAACTATTTAAAGCTAAATTATATTCGTCAACCTCATTTATTTTTCAGTGATCTTATAGCAAAGAATGTGTACCATTTCCAATCAGTTTTGCTTAGCAATGCTGTAAGCCCCATATGAACATAATGTGAAATTTGCAGTATACACTTGCACCTAAAATTATACAACCCCAATTGCAAATTATGTTTATTGGCCAAACTTACAAACTTTCAAAGAGCAATATAAATAGCTCAACACAGCTAATATTACAAATGGTTTCTCCACATTCAACACAAAATGCTACATTTAATTAGCCTTAAAAGTAGAGCATAGTAATCTCATTAAAAATGTCCTCATTTGATTAAATAATGTAAAAAAGATATAAAGCTTTCAGCTGTTTGCAAGGCTAAAAAAAACACAAATTCACACAAAGTCAGCAAATTTTCCACCCCAAGGTGATGATAAGAGTTTATGCAATCTACAGGCCTTACAGGTGGCTGTCAGGTGGCTCGGTGGTAATAAATGCAGAAATGATAATTTATGCAAGCTTACCATAAAATGTGGTAAAGTAGTGTACCATAAATCAATAAATTATCAGTGTATTTCCTTCTTCCTGATTAGACTTTTAAACACTTATCACCTGTACTTTGGTACCCATTAATAAGACCTAAGTATAAATGAGCTTGAAAGATCTTCAACTTACTTCTGAGGATTCTCTTGGAATGTGACAGGTAAATATATTAACAGTGAACATTAATTAATTGCATGTTTTATATTTAGAGAAGGATTTTGCATTAGCTGTTTGCAACTATTTGCTATTACTGTTTAAACATATACCATGAGCATATAAAAAAGGAGAAACATATCAGTCTTAATTTAACTAAATTGCAATTGCATACTAAAAAATAAAATTATCTAATATTGATGTATACTGATAGCTTTACTCAAACAGATTGTTTTATTTTGTTAATATGCAGATATTTTTATTATTATATTTACTGATTGTTCCCTAACATATTTCTAGGTCGATTTCTAAAATTATCTGAATTGATTCAGTACCACCATGTTCAAATTAACTCTCCTAGCAGGTATAAGTTTATGACATCTAAATATAGTTTATAAATAGCTGTTCTATGTCACCACATTTAACATGTTAACATGTTAACTATCTTCTTTTACACAGGACTAGCACTGCTTTCTCTTCAGTTTGGTAATTATCTTTAATTGTGATATTGTGTATTGTGAATTGTGTACTTGTGTTCAAATGTTCAAATTTCAGTTCAAATTTCAGTGATACTCTGGGATTGGTGGATAGGTTAAAAGCTGTATAGAAATGAGCACAGATTTATGGTATGAACAGATATTTGTCTTATACATGGGACTCTTATTCAACAAAATGAGCACAAATAATGGATCAAGTAGTGATTTGCATATTACTTTCAAATGACACACCTCAGGTTATATGCATGTATCTAATGCATGAATCACAGACTAATTTTTAAGCCAACATCATAGTCAGCCAACAGAAAATGTTTGGCAGTCTGTCCAGATCTGTGGGAAGTCTTCCAAAATGCAGAAATGGAAAAAAAACATTTCAATTAATCTGTGTCAGAGATGTTTTTGTCCGTGAATGTTGTAAATAAAAAAGACAATTATGGATGTATGCTCTGTTTTTTTATAAAGCAACCCATATGAATTTATAACTAGATCTTTTGTTGATTTTAATAATGTCAGATTTAATCAGTAAGTTTTAAAGAAAGCTTTATTTATGAAACATAGGTAAGCCAAGTTTCCATCCAGAACAAATAAACAAATCATTATTTCATATAAATAAAATGCTAAAAGACATTAATTAAAAACAAATTTATTAACAGGGGTGGGAAATACTTGAACAATTGTACTTCATCACTCTATATGAGTAGACCTACTATTTATGTCTGGAAGATTTGTACTTTACTCTTATTGAATATATTCAAATATTGAATATTGTTTCTTGTCCATCTATGTTTTTATCATTAAATATTATTAAACATTTGTTAAACATCAGCTAATAATACAAACCTGCTAATAATAATGCTCTACTTACTATATGTGCTATTATTATTTGTATATAGTTTTTGATCATTTAACTACAAATCAAACATTTTTCATGTTGTTAAAACTAAACATTCAAATTTATAACCACTCCAACCGAACTTGACTTTGGTTGTACTGATAGGCAAGAGAGGCCAAAGATGAAATTGATGAATAAGGAAATTGTCATTGGAGTTTGCATACAGCCCTCTCATGATCAGATTTATCCATATGCAACTTTAATGACTATAGGCCATTAAATTTGTGCATTCATGTATAAATAAGATTTCTTAGACATTTTGCTTAATGTGTTCTTGATGTGATTTAAGGTTACAAAAACTGTTACAGAAAATAACTGTTACTCTCACAGCCTATTCTACAAAGCTGGTGTGCTACTTCAGTAACTGGTCCCAGTACCGTCCTAGCAATGGTCGCTTCACTCCTGATAATGTTGATCCCTTCCTATGCACACATGTCATCTACACACTGGCAACCATCAGTCCAGACAGTCAGCTCACTACTATTGAATGGAATGATGAGGACATGTACAAGAAACTGAATAGCCTGAAAAATGTGTAAGTGAGACTAAACATTGTAGTACAGTAATTTTAAATATATCTTTAATAGGGTAATCATAACTGCAAGCAATCAGATAGTACAATTTATGCAACAACAATGACATGCAACTAACTGATGGTATATATTACTAATGTAATACATTTTCTTATATGCTATTTTTTCCTTTGCAGAAACCCTTATTTGAAGACCCTGCTCTCAGTTGGAGGATTGTACAATGGTATCAGCCAGTAGGTACCCCCCAGTGAAATGACAACCAGCCAACACTGTACACTGTACACTGTACACTGTACACAACACTGTTTTTCATCAACGCTGTAATTATAAAATCGAACATGTTATTTTATCAATATGAAGCTTTTGTTAGCAAGGACTTAGCAAGTATGATCTATGAGTCTCATTAAAAAAATCAAACTGTTGGGGCTCACAAGTGGCACAAGAGAAAAATGTTCCTTCTGCCATCAGGTAATTGCAACATTTAATCCTATTGATCCATGTCTGAGCCTGTGCTCCTGGGATGTGAAGGATGAAGTAATCTCTTTCCGCTGACAATCACAGGAAAACTAGCCAATTGTGGCTGAGTGTATGTAGAAAAGTGTTGATAGCACTTTCCTCTGAGCATTTTATGCTGCTCTGTGACATGAGACACAGCATGAAGCATGTGTCTGTCTTCACCCTTCACAGTTGCTTACTGTTATATCATTGGGGAGAAAAAGCTGGCTTGGAAAGTCACCATATTTGGGGGTTTCAATAAAAAATGTTGAGTGTTAACATGATTAAACAAATGAAATCACAATCACAATAATTGGACAATCACAATAATTTTTAATAAATAAATAGAGATCACCTGTTCTGTCACAGGTTTAGCAATATGGTGTCTACTCCAAGAAATCGTCAGACCTTCATCCATTCTGCTCTGCTTTTCCTCCGGGCTCATGATTTTGATGGCCTAGATCTGGCCTGGGAGTTCCCTGGACAGAATGGTAGTCCTGCTGAAGACAAGCAAAGGTTTGCTGATTTGATAAAGGTGAATAGATTGTATATGGAGCTGAATGATTACTGATAGGTGACTCTAAATAACAGTATATGCAATTGTCTGTTTCATGTGCTTGCCAGTGATTTCATACCATTTGTATTGTTAAACCTTGCATTGTGCAGGAGCTGAAGCAAGCCATTAAACAGGAAGCCATAGACACCAGGAAGACCCAACTGCTGCTTTCAATCAAAGCAGGAGCCCTTAAACCCACCATTGATGCAGCTTATGAGGTTCCTGAAATAACAAGGTATTCCAGAAATACCTAAGACCTCTTCAGTGGCTCAGGAAAGCATAGACTGGTTATTATAAAAGGTTGATCATTATATTTTTGTTGTTGCAGTGAAGTAGACTTTCTCAGCATCATGAATTATGACTACCATGGTGCATGGGAGAAGGTTACAGGTCACAACAGTCCTCTTTTCAAGAGTTCTCTAGATCAAGGAACCCACAAAGAACACAATGTTGTAAGAGCAAATTTTATGATCCAGTTTTAAGCTTAAAAAACAATTCTATTAAGATTTCTTATATTTACACTTACATTTATGGCATTTGGCAGATGCCCTTATCCAGAGAGACTTACATAAGTTCTTTGAAGTCACTAGGACCTGGGCTAAGTATACCATCATGCTAAAAACTCTGTTGGCAAATAATACCGAAAGGGGTTTTTTTTGTTTTTGTTTTTAAAAGTGAAGAATAAATAAAAGTGCTAGTCCAAGTACTTCTGAAAGAGGTAGGTCTTTAGTTGTTGTTGGAAGACACCCAGTGACTCAGCTGTTCAGATATCTAGGGGAAGTTCTTTCCACCCCCTAGATGCCAAAACAGAGAAGAGTTTAGATGCATGTGTTCCTTAGTTTGGGCCTGAATTTTCTCCTCATGTTGTTCAGGATGCTACTGTGTCTTACTGGCTAAGCAAAGGGGCTCCAGCTGAAAAGCTGCTTCTGGGTTTCCCCACATATGGACGCACTTTCCGCCTTACCACCTCCTCAACAGGCCTCGGTGCACCAAGCAATGGCCCAGCTGATGCTGGCCCTTACACACGTGATGCTGGCTACTGGTCCTATTATGAGGTGACTGAGTATAGGTTCTTTATTTAAGCCGATATTTATTTTTAAAATAACTCAATGATGAAATATCTGTAAGCATAATGAGGATATTATAAAAAAAATTAAAGTGAAGGTTTTTTGATCCATAGATCTGTACTTTTGCATCAGCGGCTAAGGTAGAATGGATCCCTGAACAGAGAGTTCCATATGCCACTCACGGAACAGCTTGGGTGGGATATGACAACCAAGAAAGCTTTGCTGCCAAGGTAAATTAAACTACTGAATCAAAAAAAAAATCTCACAAATTACTTTCCACAACTTGCATTTTTGTGTTATGTACTCTCTTTGTTTAATCACTTTTTTTAGGTTCAGTGGCTCACATCAATGAACCTAGGTGGGGCATCAGTATGGACCCTTGACCTGGATGACTTTAGCGGACATTTCTGCTCACAAGGAGACTACCCTCTTGTTAACCACCTACGCAGTTCCCTTGGTAAATAAATTCTAACTAAATATGCAGATTTCACAAGTTTAATTTGACTATATATTTTTAGTTTATTGATTCAAGTCAAATGGGCAAAATTGAAATCAGTTGAAGAGGTGTTTTGGCCTTTCTTAATCTGTTATGTAATGTAAAACTCTTATAGGTTTTCCTCCCAAGCCAACCACCACTCGTCCCCCAACTACTACCCCAGACCCTATTGCCTCCTTTTGCTCTGGAAAACCTGACGGTTTGTATCCAAACCCTGCTGATGTCACCACCTACTTCCAATGCTTCCGTGGAAATACCTACTTGCACCGGTGCCAGCCAGGCCTGGTCTATGTTGATAGCTGCAAATGCTGCAACTGGCCATAAGAAGCCAGAAGACATATGTCAAAATTTTCAATAAAATGAAAGCAATGATTCTCCACACAATATGTCTTTCAGTTTATATACAGTACATTTGATCAATTTGTTAACACTGTTGACTATCACTTACCACTGTTTGTGTGGGCAGTCACAAATACAAACTACTACAGGACACTTTTTCTGTTTCTGGTTCAATACCAAGTGCTAGATACAGTTCAACTGCATTTGTTTAATTTCACAAGCAAATTATAAAATGTGTTGCATAAACGAATAGTGAAAGAATTAAACATGTTTGTATATTTCCTTAAATAAAATAACTGAAAAAGATTATTTGTATTCAATTCATCCTGTGTGAGGTATGATTTATATTTTGACATTACATGGTAAATAAAATGCTATTTTTTAAAGCAACATTATTTTATATAGATGCTTTTCACAGTATAAAATAGCACAAGGTAACATTATATACAACAATATAAAAACATAATACCAATATGATACAAGACATCAGAAAACAGAAAAGAAAAATGACATATGAAAACACAGAAAAGAAAAAATAGCATATACAAATGTATGCATCTATATAAAAGTTATAATATATATCATACACAGCATTTCCCAAAAGTTTAAATTCACAGATATTTTTACTCATATGAAATAATCTTCATCTAACAACCTCAGCTTTGATCCATTAAGAAATGTTCAACGTTCTTGTTCAGAGTATACACAGGTCATGAAATCCAAGGGTGTCAATTTGACCATTTGTTGTAATATCTGCATTTAAAAAATAACTGCCTAAGGAACCAGACCAGACTATTAAACACCGATCAGCCATAACATTAAAACCATTTGCCTAATATTGTGTAGGTCCCCCTTGTGCCTCGAAACTGACCCATTGAGGTATGGACTCCACAAGACCTCTGAAGTTATGCTGTCATATCTGACACCAAGATGTTAGCAGCAGATCCTGTAAGGTGCAAGGTGGGGCCTCCATGGACAGACTTGTTTGTCCAGCACACCCCACAAATGCTCGATCAGATTGAGATCTGGGGAATATGGAGGCCAAATCAACACCTTGAACTCTTTTAATAGTTCCTCAAACTATTCCTGAGCAATTTTTGCAGTGTGGAGGGGTGCATAAGTCCACTGCCAATTAGAGAATGCCGTTGCTGTGAAGGGGTGTACTTGGTCTACAATAATGTTTAGGTAGATGGTACATGTCAAAGTAACATCAACCTGAATGTCAGGACCAAAGGTTTCCCAGCAGAACATTGCCCAGAACATCACACTGCCTCTGACTGTTTGCTTTTTTCACATAGTGCATCCTGGTGTCATATCTTGCCCACGTAAGCAATGCACATGCACCCCGGCGTTTACGTCTGATTCATCAGACAAGGTAACCTTCTTCCATTGCTCCATGGTCCAATTCTGTTGTTCACTGTAGGCAATGTAGGCATTGTAGGCACTTTTAGCAGTCTGCGGCTACGCAGACTTATACGCAAGCTGCGATGCATTGTGTTTTCTGACACCTTTCTAACATAGCCAGCATTAACTTTTTCAGCAATTTGTGCTACAGGGATTGGGCCGGACATGCTAACCTTTGTTCTCCATGTGCATCAAGGAGCCTTGGGTGCCCATGGCACTGTCATTGGTTTACTAGTTGTCCTTTTTTTCACCAGTTCTCCACTTTTGGCAAGTACTAACTATTGCATACCAGAACCACCCCCCAAGAGCTTTTGGTGAAAACAAGAAACATGAATGTGAACTGTGAATACGAGGCAAGAGACCAGACTTTGTGATAATGAAGTAAATGTGACAACAAATGACAACTACAACAAAAACTTGACACTGAAAAGTAGAATAAAAATAGTGGTGCTAACAAGGCATGAAGTGAATGTGATTAGTAAGGCATGTGACTTGGCCATGAGATATGGTGGGCCTGATGGGTGGGATAGTTTGATGCCCTTTGTTGCTACCAAGACATAACATAATTTTCACTGACACAAATAAGGAAGGGAGAGTTAATCCAAAATGGCTCCCTTTTTAATATACCATACAAAAAACTATGTAAAAGCTATTATTTAAAGACATAAATATAAGAGGAAGTAGGAGAAGGCCTTTATTGTTTATTGTTCACAGTGTGTGTGTAAGCAGAGGATTGTTTTTTTTTTTAAGAATTGCATGCTGAATGTATGTAATTCCAGGTTGAACTGAATTTAACTTGTCAGCAGTTACCATATTGCCACACTGAAATGAAAAACACTGTCCTATCACAGCTCAGAGATGTGGTTGTTATTTTCTTTTCTTTCCTAATGCATTGAAACCGTAATTGTCATGCTTTCCTACTCTTCTCTCTTTATTCCAATGTGGTTAAGTAACAGAGTAATAATTCTACAAAGTGTATTTTAGCTAAGAATGTTATGCATACCAAGAGTAGGATTAAACCTTTTCACTGAAATTCTGCATGCATATTAGTTAGCATTATTCATGCAAACTATATGCTCTTGCTTTTAAGGGCTTGTACAATATACAATGTACAATTTAAATCTGGTGGAAATTAAGTTTGGCTTACACAAAACATCTATATACAACTTAATACAGCCGTAGCCAAAAGTTTTAAGAATGACACAAGTATTGGTTTTCACAAAGTTTGGTGCTTCAGTGTTTTTAGATTTTTTTTGTCAGATGTTTCTGTGGTATACTGAAGTATAATTACAAGCATTTAAAAAGTGTCAAAGGCTTTTATTGACAATTACATTAGGTTTATGCAAAGAGTCAATATTTGCAGTATTGGCCCTTCTTTTTCAAGACCTCTGCAATTCGCACTGGCATGCTGGCAATCAACTTCTGGGCCAAATCCTGACTGATGGCAGCCCATTCTTGCATAATCAATGCTTGGGGTTTGTCAGAATTTGTGGATTTTTGTTTGTCCACCCGTCTCTTGAGGATTGACTACAAGTTCTCAAAGGGATTAAGGTCTGGGGGAGTTTCCTGGCCATGGACCCAAAATTTCGATGTTTTGTTTCCCGAGCCACTTAGTTATCACTTTTGCCTTATGGCACGGTGCTGCATCATACTGGAAAAGGCATTTTTCGTCACCAGACTGTTCCTGGATGGTTGGGAGAAGTTGCTCTTGGATTATGTTTTGGTACCATTCTTTATTCATGGCTGTGTTCTTAGGCAAAATTGTGAGTGAGCCCACTCCTTTGGCTGAGAAGCAACCCCACACATGAAAGGTCTCGGGATGCTTTACTGTTAGCATGACACAGGACTGACAGTAGCACTCACCTTTTCTTCTCCGGACAATCTTTTTTCCAGATGCCACAAACAATCAGAAAGGGGGTTCATTAGAGAAAATGACTTTACCCCAGTCCTCAGCAGTCCAATACCTGTACCTTTTGCAAAATATCTGTCTGTCCCTGATGTTTTTCTTGGAGAGAAGTGGCTTCTTTGCAGCCCTTCTTGACACCAGGCCATCCTCCAAAAGTCTTTGTATCACTGTGTGTGCAGATGCACTCACACCTGCCTGCTGCCATTCCTGAGCAAGCTCTGCACTGGTGGTGCCGCGATCCCTCACCTGAATCAACTTTAGGAGATCGTCCTGGTGCTTGCTGGACTTTCTTGTGCACCCTAAAGCCTTCTTCGCAACAATTGAACCTCTCTCCTTGAAGTTCTTGATGATCCGATAAATAGTTGATTTAGGCACACTCTTACTAGCAGCAATAGCCTTGTCTGTGAAGCCCTTTTTGTGCAAAGCAAAGATGACTGCACATGTTTCCTTGCAGGTAACCATGGTTAACAGAGGAAGAACAATGATTCAGACACCACCCTCCTTTTAAAGCATCCAGTCTGTTATTCTAACTTAATCAGCATGATAGAGTGATCTTCAGCCTTATCCTTGTCAACACTCTCATCTGTGTTAATGAGAGAATCACTGAAATGATGTCAGCAGGTCCTTTTGTGGCTGGGCTGAAATGCAGTGGAAATGTTTTTCTTGGGATTAAGTTCATTTTCATGGCTCATCTCAGTGAGTGAATTCTTGTACAGGAAGCTTGGGATGAAGTGCAGGATCAGCAAGATCAATGAAGGCATTGAGAAAGATGTTATTATCATGGCAGGCTAACTTAGTGCCTCGGTACTGAGTCCTCTTCAGAATGTAGCTTTCAGAGCTGGCTTGTTCCAGCCACTACCAGTGGCAAGAGCGTGGAACTCCAACACATATTCTGCAGTATGACTCTTCTTCTGCAATAATGACAGCAGTTACTCTCCAATCTCCTTCCCCTCAGGACAATGCTCAAACACAACAAAAGTGTACAATGAAGTGGTGGAAGGAAGAGAGCAATTTGTCACCTGATCCCCAAACTGCAGTAGTCCATTTCAGCACCTTGTCAGACAGCATTCCAGTGAATTTTCTGCTGCTCAGTCAAGTTGACTTGGTTAGTGAAGTACAGTGAACGCTGAAGCAAGAACCCCTTGCATAGGGCTAGATTACCATTTAACTTCCCTGGACAAGAGATTAAGTAACTGGTGAATTTGGCGGAAGCTGCGCAAGCTATTGGTGTGATGGCATTGGTGAGCTGTCTAGCTCATGAAGATGCTGTGGCTGCTCCCTGAGCAGCAGTCCCTGCGCAGCAAGAGCAGAGAGCTTTGGAGACTCCCCTGCTACATCCATGTTGAGTGGCAAAGTATTCTGTCAGGTAATAGGCACAATTACAACACAAAACACAAATGGAAGTTTATTCAAAACCAGGCAAGCAGACAAAGAGTGAAGGGTAATCCAAAAACTGGTATTAGAAAAAATGCAATGTCAACAAGGGCTAGGCAGGAAATTTGGTCAAAGTAGCAACTTAATATCAAAAACCATGGTAATGAGAGCTAGAACAAAGGCTTGGAATGAACTTGACACAACATGAATGAGAACATGAACATAAACGAGTTAACATGAAAATGTTATTGGTGGCCATACTTCAAGGCCGCTGAGGCTGATGGGAAATGGAGTGTATGGCAGGTCATCACCTACATCACAACACATTAATGACAACAACACATTAATCATGAAATTAACGTTATAGATTAGCATTATGTTACAGCTCACGTGCACATATGATAGTGTTAGCTGTCACTGCTAAATTAGATCCTTTAGCTTTTAACTTTTAACTTTTAACCTATTGCTACATTTTCTGATTACCTAAAGCAAAAATTTTAAAAACGTTTTACTCAGGATCTAACCATGGAACCTGTAGATGTGAAATGGCACCATCTTATTTACATTATGCCTTTAAAATAACACAAAACAACAATGCAAATTATTATTTATAGCACAGAAAATGTTTTTTCCCCAAACCACATCTGCTACACTATTGGTGTATTGGTATTTGTTTGTTTTCTGTTGTCTTTCAGGTCATTTGTTATTTTCATAGCAAACTTTATCACTAACAATAATTCAAAACCAACAGGAACCTAAAGTGCTCCCACATTTAATCCTTTCTACCTTTCACACTCATGAAATGCTCTCATACTCTCATACTTTAATTATAAAGATTTATTTGTTTCTATATGAAATGTAAATGTGGAACCTTTTTTGTTTGTTTTTTTACATTTTGTGTATTACAGTAAATGGTAAAAGTACTAAATGTGAGAGCACTTAATACAATTTTAAATAATTTTCTGTAAATGTGTGAGAAAATGTCACAATGATCACTTGAATGTCAAAGGTATATAATTGAGTTCTAAACTGAAAATAAAAACACTGCTTCATAACTTGCCTCTCCCTGCCAAGATAGCCAAAGATAATAAATTTATTGTTGGAGATCAGCATAGCAATAATCTCCCTAATAAACCTGATAAGCATATATAATCTATATAAAAAAGTTTTTACTGCTTAGTACATAATATATGTGTTTATGTAATATAATAATACAATATAATGTGTTAACATTATATAATGTTGTGTATTTATTGTGACACGTATTAGTAAAATGGCATACACTATATTCTTCAAAGTGCAAACTCTGATCTGAGGAAAACATTATGTTATATCAATTATCTTAGGACCTCCTGTTATTAATATTGAACTTGTGAAATGCTGGTGCAATAAGACTTCTTTTAAGATAGCAAATCTCTTGTGTTTAGATATTGAAAGCACATGCAGTGAGTATTAATTTAGTTAATAAATACACATACAAGTGTAAAAAAAAACAAGAGTGGCCTCATGGTTCAACCTTTTGAACGTCTGTTCTCTGTTCAAGTGAAAATGACTAATATAGATTTTTATTAAAACTGCGACTATGCTAATAATGATTAAATAATCATTTTTAGCCTCATGTGCTTTGTTCAATGATGATGTCTATAATAAATATGAAGAGTCATTTTTAAATCAAATCTTATTTATGTTAAGAGGTTATGTTCAGCATTTTAATAACTGAAGGTAACAAAATAAAAATTATATAAAAAATGTTTTAATCAGTGAATTTAGGTCTGTAGGATTAAGAATGCCTATAAGTGTAGTTATACCAGTCCCTTCCCCGCACAGATTAACTGAGGCTGACATTTTCTCTCCCAAAGATCATGTGTACTTGGACTTTTCTCAGACTAAGTTGGTGATCTGACTTGGCAACACAGGATCTGCTTGAGTCACCATTTACTCTAGTGTCTCTTATGTCAAAAGAATGCTTCAGCATAAATTGATATTTGCTTCTGAAAGGTCACTTGATAGCCTTTCTGTGGACAATTTTAAGTGCAAAATTATCAGCCTTAAGTGTTGCAACAGCTTCCTTTTGTTTTAAAGGAAGACTTGTCAATCTTATGCTGGACTACTTTATATCTGTCTAGTTCACACACTTTCTACAGGAAAAAAACATTTAAATTACAATGCCACAGCCTGCTGGGCATAAACCAAACTGCTTCAGGTTCATAGTCGGGATTTTATAAGTTATTTGGGAAAGCAAAAAACACTTACCCTAGTTTAAAACGCTGCCATAGTATGTCTAGTCAAACCACACTGCTTTGGGTTTACTAGTTTAAAAGTTAGACAATAAACACAAACAATCAAACTAAGCTGCATTCCAATTGGTCACTCCACAGTACTTCAGGTTTACTAGTTTTAAACTTAATTTGAATCACATTGGTTTTACTGCAACACTATTTTTAGTTGCTTGTGAAATGCACCTATAATTCTAATACAACTGTGTTATCACAGTATTTCAGGCTGATTGAGATCCTTTAGAATCTTTTTTAATTATTAGAGTTACTTTAGAATTGTACAGAGTTATACCTGAACTCCTCCTAGTAATTATAAAATAAAGAAACCAGCTGTGTCCTTGTCCTTTAAAACATCTTTCTGGGTTTTAATGGGGGGCTCCCTAAAATCAACACCTTTCAGCTAAATCATTCTTTGTGACTATGAGTGAGAGATTTACCACAACAATTTATCAGCTTTTTGGCATGGTAGAGAGGAACCTGAGATCACAACAGTTCTGTAATACTAGCAGATTCTGTCATTTCTTACCTGTCATTAAAGCGGAATCAAACATATGATTTAGTGACTGTCTCATTCCCTTGGGTGTATCCTCCTGATGTTGTAATGGAGAAAGCTGCATGGCCAAGTCAGTTTAGCAATGTGAGGTGCAATGGACATTTATCCATCCATCCATCCATTCATCCATTGTCTATACTGCTTATTCTTTAAGCATCGCAGGGAAGCTGGTGCCAGACCTAAGGCAAGAGATGGGGTACACCCTGGGCAGGTTGCTAAACTATCACAGGGCTAAAACAGAGATGAACAGTCATTCACACCTATGGGTAGTTTAGAGTAACCTAAAGTTCATATCCTTCAGAGGAAACCGGAGCACCTGGATGAAACCCATATAGGCAAAGGGAGAACATGCAAACTCCACACAGACAAGCCCCAGTCAGCTGCCAGGTTCAAACCTGAAAACTTCTTGCTGAGAGTCCACAGTGCTAACCATAGCACCACCATAATAAATATAGTCAAATTAATCTAAGATTACTGTTTCTCTATACCTATAGTAGAAGACTAACTACTAGAAGATTGTTAAACCTATTTCTAGACATTTTTACATTTTACATTTTTAACACAAATTAATGTTATTCTACTGGCAGATAATGTTGAAAATTTATGTCTAGAAATAAGCAAAATTATCTGTCAGCAGAGTCAATCAAAAGCTTGAAATTAGTAAACATGTCAAGAAAAAGGCTTAATAATATGATCTGCAGTGAGAACAGTAAATTACTTTGCTTATATGTATATTCTTTTCATTTTGTCATCACTATCATTAAGTATCTTGTATTCCTTTAAGTTGTAATTGCTACTTCAATACAGCAAATAACACTGCACAACAAAGTTTTTGCTTCTTGAACATTGTTGGGTGTTTCATATTCATAGATTTTTGGGTGCTGATCACGAATATCACATCAAAATTTACCCATCACATACCGATTCAGAGGAATCTTCAGTTTTGTCATCATTTTTTCTTATATTTGTATCCAAACATTTTTGCTCCAGTAAGTGACTTACACTGCACAACAATTTTTTTGAAAAGTCTTGCTTCCTGAAAAGTTTTTGCTGAATGTGGCAGGTACCTACTGGGTATGCACAAATATAGTTTTTGTTTTACTGCATCACATAGGAACTCTGAGAAATAGACATTTATATGTTTACTGACAATAATGTATTTAGTCATGTTTATGTTTTGCATAAGCTATTAAATTCAACAGAATTAAAAGTGTTTTG
>JAQQZX010000016.1:11392596-11404886 GCA_030068355.1 Notoglanidium maculatum | reverse complement strand
GAGTTCAAAAGCACTACGCGAGTGGCCGAGTTCATCAGGCGCACTCGTGTGTGCCAAGAGAAGCGGTTCCTGACAGTGTAACAGTACATTTTTGCTGGATCCAGGCACATCTGGCTATTGCTGGGAATGAGACTGCTCATCATATCACTAAAAAGACTTTGAATAGGAGTGATGTTGATATGATTATTCCCAGGCTTGGGGGGTAAAGGAATACTTGGAACGGCGTTCCTCGCCTCTCTTGATTTACCCTCTGTCACCGATGAACTAAATGAAGAACTTGGTAGCTGAAATAACAATAGAGAAGTTACACTCAGCAATTTTGGGAATGAAGACAAATAAATCCCCAGGCACAGATGGTTTCAGCTCTGAGTGGTATATATCATTGCAAGGCCAGCTGGCTCCAACATTACTGAGAGCTTGTAATTGGGTACTACAGAAAAGGGAAATTCCACCCTCCTGGAGGGAAGCGACAATTTCAATGATCCCGAAAGAAGGGAAAGACAAGTTAGAGTTTGGGAGTTTCTGTCCTATTAGCATTTTGAACATAGACTATAAGCTGTTTACATCTAAATTGTCACACAGAATAGACAAGAGTCTAACGAACTCGTTCAATCAGATGTGACAGGTTTCATCTGACAAAGACAAATACAAGTTAACATTAGAAGGACTTTGCATATTATTAGGCACATCTCACAGCATGGAATAGGGGCACTTAATCTTGTAAGTTTAGACGCAGAAAAGACTATTGATTCAGTTAGGTGGACCTTTTTATATAATGTGGTATCGAGATTTAGTTTCTATGAGTCTATTATTGCAACATTCCAAGCACTGTATGAGAATCCCTCCACAAGGATCAAAACTAATGATGACCTATCAGAATCCTTCATCCTGGAAGATGGGCCCAGGCAGGGAGGTCCCACCTCCTCCTGTGGATTAGACAAAATGTTTGCATTAAAGGAATAGACATGGAAGCTTGTGAGCATAAACATGCTCTGTTACTGATACTGTATATTTAGCACACACTGACATTTCCAAAATTGATGGATGTATTTGAGGAATATGGAACACTTTCAGCTTACAAGCTAAATATTCAGAAGACTCATGTCTATTTTTAATCAAGTGCCACCTGAGAGTCCGAAGATCACGGCAACCCAATATTGGATTTTGGGTTATTATCCCTTATCCCTTGTGTTCAGAGATCACTCCGGATTCTCAAAATCTTTTATTGATATTATGTAACGTAGATGATGAAATCCCCAAAATCTTTGCGATTTTAAGTTGAGGAACAATTCTTAAATTTCTTTTAAACATCAAGGCATCAAATTCAAAATGAATATATATTTTGCACAAAGCAATACAATTTCTAAGTTTCCACATTTGATATGTTGTCTTTGTTCAAATTTTCAATTAAATATGGGGTTACATGATTTGCATGATGTAAACGTTCACACAGGGTGAAGCATTTATACTTGCACATAAGGAAGTGCTGTCACGTGAAACACGTCAGAATTTACTGCTTTAATGCACAGAAGATGATCAAAGCGACTTCTGTGCTTCGCTGTGGAAATAATGAACAGAAATGAACAAGAACAGAATGTTGTGGGGTTAAAATGAACACAAACAGAATGCTGAACAAATGTTTAACAATTGTTAAAATTACATTCAATTTCACCTCAAATTTAAGACCTTTTTAAGACAACAGAAAAAAAATAGAATTTTCACAACCCTACACCGTAGCCTGATGTTCCGCAGTGCACCGCAGTTCCGCAGTTCCACAGTTCCACGTGTGAAACAGTAACTGTGATTGGTTCACTTGCCAGCATCACAAACAGCCTGTGAGCATGCCTGCCTTGTTTATTGCCATGACAACTGCATGAGCTCTGGCAACTCGCATCACTCTCATTTTCGTTTCGCCTGTTTAATGCAAGCTGTAAAATAGAAATAAATTTTTATAAAAGAGAAATGCATTATTTTAGTACGGGTGTCGCATCCCAAATGCACATTAATGTCTCTCTCTCAATCACACACACACCTAGGCCTATGCATGAATAAAGAACTGCTCCAATTGAATTTTTGTTGTTGTTGTAGCAAACATTTTATTATTTTTTTTCTGTGGTCTTAAAAAGTCTTAAGGTTGATGTTAAAAATTGTGCAGCAACCCTGGAAGTGCTTCGGGACGCTCGTACTGAATACAGATGAGTTAAAAAACTTGAAATGCTTTCAGTGGGAATTCACTTGGCTTATAATTAATCACACAAGGTTTAATTTTCCCCAATGAATTTGTTTCACAACAAGATTTTGTCCATCTTATTTTCTGTTTATTATTCCTATACTGAAATATGAAGCTCGCATGCCACTCTTCTTCTCTGTGTAAGTTCAGTAAATTCAGTGAAAAAGTATTTAGTGAAAATTCAGTATGTTTCACGAGACAGCACCTCCTAGAGGAGACACACCCCTTACATGCAAAAACAAACATTTCACCCCGTGTGACCTTCGACACCTACGTCTACATACCTATGTCAGATTCGATGCAAAAGTATAAATCAGCCTTAAACCCGTTTGAAGTAAAGCTTTATTCTTGTATACGTAGTATAAGTGTACACCTAGACCCAGGCAAACACCTGCCAGCCACATACCAGGCTTTTAGTTTTCAGAAAAAATCCGTAAAAACATTGCTTTACATTTATGTCATGTGGCAGACACCCTTATCCAGAGCGACTTACATACATCTTATTTTTATACAAGTGCACAGTGAAGGTTAAGGGCCTTGCTCAAGGGCCCAGCCGTGGCAGCTTGCCAGTGCTGGGATTTGATCTCACGACCTTCCGATCACTAGTCCAATGTCTTAACTGGTGCTGAGCTACCACAGACCCCACAGCTTTACTTTAGTTTTCAAATATAACCCCGTAGGGAGTCTTCCTATAAAATGTAGTGTACTATTAAGACAAGTATGTCCAATATTCAACCTCTTAACAGCTGTCTGTTCCTTTCTATTCCAACCTCCTCTTTCATCTGATACTCTATCCATTATCGAGAATAAGTGTTTCCCTTTTCTCTTCCGCTCCCAGTCCTCCTTCCACCTCATTCTGATTGCCTTCAGTATAACATTTGTCCCCTCCACTTTGGATAATTTTATGATAACATCAATGTTCTCTATTTTACTTGCCTTTTTAGCTAACTTGTCAACATTTTCATTAGGTACCCATATACCTATATACGCTGGAACCCACATCAGAAAAATCTCAACTCCTCTTGTAGCCACAGTATTAATTGTTAGAAGGACATCATAGACCAGGTCTTTCCTGCTCCTAGAGAAACCTGTCCCAATACTATTAACAGCTGGATATCACAACTTTACAGTTATGCAATTGTTCTGTCCATTGTACCGCCATTAATATTGCATAAAGCTCTACTGTGTATACATTAAGAAGTCTGAAATTCTTTTATAGATTTTCCCATTCTACCCTTGGACTTCAAAAGCTACTCCTGTGGTCCCTACTTCAGGGTTCTTCAACCCATCTGTAAAAATGATAAAGTGTTCCTGATAGCACTCTTCAACATGACGCTGATATTCAGTGATTGGGTCTGTTTCCTTTTTGATTTTATGTTGAGTAAATTTAGATCAATCTTGGGAGTATGTATTTCCCATAGTGGAATGGAAGGCCAACGAACTAAAACTCCATTCCGTCTATTCCAAAATCTTTTGCAACAGTTCCAGCAGTGCATCCAAAACTAAATATTCTTGTATTCTACTTTTCCCAGCTTGGCTGAACTACTGATTTTGTACAGTTAGCCAAATATTGTGCCTGAAGGTTCTACTACATTCTTGGAGGGGGAGCGAGAGGGGTGTTCACCTGGTTGCAATCTGCAACTTCACCACCAGATGGGACTAAATCCTACATGTTAGTGTACCTTTAATGTTATTAAACAAAATCGGTTCAGACCCATCATCTAAAGAAGCCTAAGACAGTAGATATTGTTGGTGGTAATAGCCTGATGCTTAGCTCCAACGCCAAAAAGTAACCCAAACCCCGACCACAACTCAACTTTAACCCGAGGTCTAATAAATCAGGCGTAGTGTGCAAAATGGCGGTTCCGCGAAGTGGGCGTGTAATGTAGTAGGCGTGTCGTGTACAGTGCGTCCGCAGTGAGACCTACTCGAAAGTGGGCGGTTTCTGCTGAACCTGCTAGGTTTCTTCCAAGGAGGTAAGCAAACGTTCGAAATGCGTACCCTCTGAGTGAGTGAGAGGCTCAGTTAACTTTAGCCTACCATTGACTTCCGGTAATTTTCGGGATTTTTTTCTTCTTCAAATAACATCAAATAACTTGATTTCTGAATCGTTATGTCCTTTTATATGGCTGTTATTTTCTATAGAAACACAACACTGTATGACAGGCTCCATAACGTTGTAACTCACTTTACGGCCGTGTAACGTTTTCTCCAATTACGCTAAAAATGACGTCACCCACCTGCGACAGTCTGTCACACAACCGTATGGTTTAGATAATAAGATCTCTGTAAAATCTGGGGGGGAAAAATCACCCCTTAAAGAGCTCAGTAAATTATAACACTTACCAAAATCGACTGCACTGAGAAAAAAGGGCGTCAAAATCACATTTAAGGTCAGAAAGTGAGCCACAAGTATGTTTGCATAGCAGCCACCACAGACAGTGAGGCACCCACCCGTCGGTTTACGGTTCCTTACGTCATCAAAATTGAGCCTTTGGCTGCGCAGTAGACAAACGGTCAGCAAGAGGAACACCAGGAAGTAGCTTCAATTTGGCTACAGTTCTCTACATTCAACCTCTATCTAGTGGCTCTGTACGGTTTTTTTTTTTTAAATAATGTGTATGGGTTCCTCCCGTGTTGTCGCCATTTTGTTCGTTTAAACCAGGATTCGGACTGTCGTCGACCAATGCTCTTATACGAAAACAGGTTTTAACGAGTCATGTCCATATAAACTGGTAATTTCTACGTTTTATTTGTGTTAATTATGCATTTAAGTAAATGGTCTCATACATTTGCTAGGTAGCTGGCGTTAATGTCGGGGTTACTGTTTTATCGAGTTAGCTGACTTAGCTCATAAACTAGCTAACGTAATCATTATGATAATGTTACGTGAATTCAAATAATGTCTTACTTGCGGCACTTCTATCAATTATCAGTAGTTTGAGATGATGGCAAATCAGAGGTATCAAGGTGCTAACAGCAAAGTGGTGTTTGTTTTTGTCAATATTCTTCGTTTCCAACGACGCAAACACGGCCCTCTTGTGGAACTGTTTGCTTTGTTAGCCATTTAGCTACTTGACGTTTTATGTATATCTTGTTGCTTTACCGACATATCTTCTATGTTTTAGTAGAATTTTAGGCTAAATTATTACCTCCAATTTTAGATTAAACCTGGTGTATTAAACATGTTTAGCTAGCAACAGACGTTACTCTGAGAAACTCGATGCATATCGTTGCTACATTTGCGTTGCCTTTTCAAGTAGAACACGTTAATCATGTGTAATCCACCAGGTCTTCCAAGTTTCATTTTATCTTCGTGAGGTTATGAAAATGGTTCATATGGATTACAGAGGGTTTAAAGAAAATGTCATGCACATGACATCAAAGGCAAAACCTGTTTCAGTAGAAGAAGAGAGGAAAGCAAGTTGGGAAATTGTCTATGAAAAAAAATCTAATTTTAAAACTTGATGTTTATTCCAGATTATTAAAACGGACCATTTGTCCAGCACCATAATGGTGTGTTAAATGAAAATTAGACATGCTTGGTTCAGTATATGTGTCTTTCAAGTTCTCAAACCTAAAGCTCAATTTGCCAAAATGTGTAATTTGTTTGTGATCATGGCATTTGAAAGAATTCTCAAATAATACTTTATTGATTCTTCACTCATTTACCCACTTTATGAAGTATGTGGGGAGTGTTTTGTTTTCTTTTTAAAGGTTATACAGGAATTTCTTCTACAGCCCTGGTGATAACTGGATTTGGATAGAGGCCAACTAATGGAGAAATAACTTCTCTGAAGATTGCCACTTTTTATCTTTTTTTTTCTCTTCACATTGGATTTTTTTTCCACTTTTAACTTTTACCCAATTTAAATCCTCACCCATCTTCAAATTGCTTCAATGTGTGTGAAGAGATAGAAGACCCCCCCCCAATTCATGCGCAGACACACACCTTCAAGATTTTCATTCCCACTCTCACCTCTGAAATTTAGCCTGAAGATTTTTGTACCCTCACCAGGCAGTTGTTTTTATTGAGGAATAGAAAAGAACTTATCATCATTTTAATTGTTACAAAGCAGTCTAAGATGAGCAAGTTTCTCAGTGACGAAAGCCTCTTTCGCCCTGTACACTCTTAACTCATCGGTCAAGTGTTCCTTCAGGACCATTACAGCTTGGAGACAACCCGGAAGAGGTACACCAAGTGGAGGCATCTTATCCACTGCAGGTGAATTGACCCCATCTAATTAATAGGGGGAAAATCCTCAACCATTTGCAATTTAAAAAACAGCTTTTATCACATAAACCTATATGTGACTAATTTATTATACAATGACTTAACTGTTTGAGTATACAAATTTTCCTGCATATTTATAAATGTTAGGAACACATAGAATCAATGAACCTTTCTTGTTGCACTGTGACTAGGGAAACTCCAGAGAGCCTTGTGGCAGCACTTAGAGTTCCTGACCAGCAAGAGTATTCCTTTGCCATGACCAACATGAGCAATAAGGGAGATGATTGCTATTTCTACTATTATTCAACCTGCTCTAAGGTAGTAGAGATTGAGAAACAAAAGAAAACATCATAAATAATTTCCTCTTTGCCCATGCTTCTACTTTGTGTGGGATATGGAAAGGGATTTTAGTTTTTTCCTAATTACCTCTCTTGTTCTTGCTTCCTTTGCAGGGTGATGCTTGCCCTTTCCGACATTGTGAGGCTGCTATGGGTAATGAGACTGTCTGCAGTCTTTGGCAGGAGAACCGTTGCTTTCGCAGTGTGTGTAAATTCCGTCACATGGAAATAAAGGTAAGTTGGATGCTCCTTGATCACTTGTACTAGGTATACATGTACACTAATAAGCCAATAATTTTCTGACTTCACTGCTATGAGCTTATTTTAGGGGCTCATGGTGCTATTGCATTTCAAGGTGTGAATAAGAACACCTGGATTTTTATCTAAAATCGTTAGGGTTTTCAGCACATATCATTAATATGATCACTTGTTTATCTACAGCTGTATTTTAGAGTAAGGCAGTAACTTGTAAAAAGTAACTAAAAAGCCATATTGTGATGTGGTCTGAGTATTTTATGATTACACTGTTTTCCAAATGTTGCAGTCTTGTGTTCTCTTGCTAATAATTGACTGTGCCGTATCCCGCAGAAAAACCGCAAAGAAATCCCTTGTTACTGGGAAAATCAGCCAAGTGGATGCCAAAAGTTTCATTGTGCTTTTCACCATGAGAAGCCACGTTTCATTGATGGCGTTTTTGTTGCCCCAGACAAAGGTATAAAACCGATTGGATATCATAAAATCTATGTTTCTTATGACCGATTGCAAGTAATTTCCTTGTAATCACACACAAGATTTGCTTCCAATTCTTACCTCACAGGGCCTGTGGTGAGGAAGGAGAAAGAGGAGGAAACTCCACAGGATGACAGTGTTTCATCTGCTTCTGCCAACATTTCCAACACCACCAACCCACAACTCCGAGGGGTCATCAAGGTGGAGACTCAAGAGAGTGTCCCCAGTCCCACACACCCACCAGTAGTCATTAATCCTGTGGATGATGAGGATGACGAAGATGGTAACATCATTCTTATTTCCTCCAGTGCTTTCCAGGTTTTGTTTAAGAATCCTAAATGTCCTGTGTTGCTGTTAGATCAGTTTTCTGAAGAGGGAGAGGAAGCTTCTGGTGTCTCTCCAAAGAAACTTCTGAGCTCTAGCGGAGGTAGCAAATCTTCCTTCTGATGATTTTTTGCGTGCTACACCGAGTCCTTTTAAATTATATTTAAAAAAATGAAATTGTATTAAAATGTATTGTGTACAGATGAGTCACTGAATTTTGGTATCAAAACACTGGAGGAAATCAGGTTGAGGAAAGCTCTGAAGGCCAACCTAAATAGACAAGGTAAAATTTTAGTCACTTGTATTAAATTTCTGTTTAACGTAATAGTGCTCATGCATTGTTGTGGCTCTTTGTGTATTTTATCTTCAGGTCATTCATCTTTACAAGGGCCTGATGGTTTCGTCTCAACAAAACAGCATGGCAACGGAGCCGGCACAGAGATGGAAACAATTCAATCTGTTACATGGGCGGCAGTCGGCACTACTAGTGGTATGCCATGGGCCAGTAATTACCCCATGAACTTTTCCACCACACAACATTGTAGTGTTACAGCCTCTCCAAATTTACTTAATTGGAAATTTTTACTGTTTGTGTTTGATGATGCATCTTTATATTGTGTGACACAAAAGTTAGTTAAACAGAAAAGCAAACATTTGTTGGCTGTATAAGTATGTATTACTTCATTCAATACTTGGTATAGCAATCATTGGATATAATTACAGCTGTAACTCTTTTGGGATATGTCCCACAGCCTTGGTTCTGGATATTTTTGCCCATTCTTCCTAGCCAAATTGCTCAAGCTCTGTTAGATTGGAGACTGTTGACTAAGAGCAACTTAAGGTATTGCCATAAATTCATCATCAGAATGAGATTATCTGGCACATATATGCCAGTGTTTTCTTACCTTGTTGTTTTGAATTTGACACCGGTCACTTAATGAAACAGTATGAGTATTTGAATTTGAAATGTTCTGTGAAAGAAAGATAAGAAATATAATTATGTACTGGATTACTCAAAGGAACTGTGTTGTGCTGGAATTATTGGCCAAATAGCCAATTACATGAATGGAGAGCATTTGTGCGGTAAACAGTCATAATCATTGTGTTATTTGTTATTGTCAACATTACCATGACAACATGGAGTGCTCGAGTCTAGTCAGGGCATCTATCTTTGTAATAGCACTTTTTCCTACTTTCCTACTCTATTTAAAGGAAATCTTTTTTTATTTATTTATTTATTTTATTGTAAACATTTGCTCCCGCTCCCATGCAACATTACTATAGCATAATGTCAGTACATTTATTTTTATTTGTACAATGCTTTTAACAATGAGCATTGTCACAAAGCAGCTTCACAGAATAAATCAATGGTTTTGTGATAGTATGAATGTAGTGTTGGTGGAAGCGTGTAACATGGGTCAAGGAAGACGACGAAATTTTGAAGCGGATCTGAGTCACAGGGCAGATCTGAGAATTTATGTTCATGTTCTCATTGCGAGAGATGGCAGTCTGCGCTCAACAATGCAATACAACTCAGCATTCAGTAAAGTTCAATAGTACAATTAATAGTTCAGCAAACACGTGCTGTGTTTGGAACATCCGTTCCCCAGGGTATAGTCCGCTATACAGTGAATCAGCTATTTTTATATAGTAGCGATCAAATTCTCAGCTATAAACGTTATTTACTGTATAGCACACTACATTTGTCATGAAGCACACCAAACTGTAGTGTACAGAAGCTGGGGTGGTGTCAGTAAATATAAACACACCTGCGCAAGTCATTCCAGATTTTAATGTTGATCTCCTGCGAGAATAATGGGAGAAGGAGATAAGGGAGATATAATAATAATAATAATAATAATAATAAATAATATAATATAAGGGAGAATAATGTTGCTGTTTTGGGTGTATTTTTGAGTGATATCTCATACTTGCATGCTTTGATATTAAATTGCAGAGCAAAATATGTAAATACGTATGTTGGCAGGTCTGGCAATATAATCAGAGTAGACATAAGTGGATGATATGGCAGTAATATGTAGAAACAATAAAATTGCAAGCTTGGTACCTTAAAATCCATTGTAATTTCTACCATTGTCCTTCCTTTCAGAGTCTCATGCTTTGGAGGGCTCTGAGAAAAGGAAAATTACTGACAGGCTTGGAAAAAGATTTGATGAAGGTATATTGACAGAGGATGTGTTTTGCCACCTCCTGTGCACCATACTCATGTAAAATAGAAGAGCATAATACTTTAGAGTAATTTTTCAAGCTTATACTGTAAATGTTCTATGCTTTGTTTAGACATGATTGTGGAAGGTGGTCTACGGCTGAAAGGGTCCCTTGCCAAGCGCCTTGGTGGGTTTGTTGACTCCCCTGAGAATAAAATTGATGTGCCTCCCCAGAAAGTTAAAGGTAGGTGTTCTTGCAGTACCCATGATTCATATCTCATACATCTGTATTATGCACTTAAGGATATCTTCATATCTGCTGTTGTAGCCCTGAGACCAGTGCGTGAAAGACTTGGAATAACCCCTGATATCACTGCACCCAAGTCACCAAACAGTGAGCCAAAGCCATCTGGTGAAATCAGGATCAAAACACTTGAGGAGATTCGTCAGGACAAGGCTGCTAAATCTCTGATCCAGTGCAAAGGAGTCGGAGTTGTCACTGAGATACCTACAAATGTGTTAACTTCCACCAAAAAAGTAAATAAATCCGGCAGTGGGCCTAGTGTAAAAACTTTCTCAGAGATCCTACATGAGAAGAAGAAACTCCAGGAGAAAAAGGTGGTGCCTCGGCAAGGTAGTATTAGTGCTGAGAAAACCGGGGGCCCTCCAAATACTGGAGTGATCAAACTGACCACCCAAGCAGGAGTGATCAGAGTAAAGACGCTTGAAGAGATTCGTAAAGAAAAAACTGCCAGAATGCAAGCAAACACTCAGGACACCACAAATGATAATGCACCTGGTTCAAGTGGTACAGTCCCAAAAAGACGAATCCTTTGCGTTGGCACGACTGGATGTAAGTTTAATACATTTGTTCTTCCTTGGATTATTTGTGGAAAGTTTCATGGAATAATTTCATAATTTATCATGAAATTAATATTTATTCAATTTTAATTACAGCCACTATTGTCAAATCTCAAAAAGTACAAGATTCTGAAAAGGTGGATTGTACTGAAGAGGCAAGACCCAGTTGTCCTTGATGTCTGGTCATCATCTTCAGATATGTAACTACTATGCATTAAATCTAATTCTAAATTTCTCCTTTTTTCTTTTTTTTTTTTTTTTGGATAAATGTAGCCCACTGTAACCAATGGAAAGTGTGACACCTCCGTTCAAGATGTAACAGTGAAGAGCTTTGAGGAGATCATGCGAGAGAAAAGACTTCGAAAGCAGCAGGAACAGGCTGCATCTGCTGCTGAGCCAGAGCAAGTTACCCAAGAACCAGTCCCAGTACTGTGTGAAAAGAAGCCTCCTGCTGTCATCAGACCAGGAATAGCCATCCAAGCAAATTCATCCATACAACAAGGCATTAGTAGTCAGGCCTCGTCTCTTGTCCCTTCTGTAGTACCCCAGAGGAAGTCTCCAGAGATGCAGAACAAGGAGAACTCTCTTACCATAAGTCCTAATAAATCCAAGTCAACTTCAGTGGCACTTCCTCTGCAGGTGTCAGAGATGGTAGATTCTTTAGGCCAACATTCACAGGAGCCGCACTGGGAAAACACTCAGGCAGTCACCAAGATGCCCTCAAGCAAAGCAGCTGAATTAAAAGGTACCATCCAGCATATTGTTTTTACAAATTCTTTTAATATCAAGACATAATGGAGTTTATTGATCAACTTCAACCAGCTTTCAAGTTAGGATAAATGGACAATGTGTGATTTGTCTGCTTTTCAGTAAGGCCCAAACTGAATGTAAGACCATCAGTGATGAAGCCAGCTGCTCAGGTGAAACCTGGCCAGAAAAGGAAAACTGCAGGCATCCATTGTTCTGCTGTTGCTGCAGTGAAACCTCTTAATGCAGTCCCTTCTCCTGACGTTGAACCACCATGCAAGCGGACTCAGGTGAAGCACTGGGCTGTACCACAGTAAAGGGCAGAATTGCTACCTAATTAATTAACTGATTGAGTTTGTTAATATTTCTGTCCCTCTTAGTTGTCTGCACCATCCTGTAGCTTAGACATTGAAGGCAGGGTGCAACAGGTGTCATCTCTCGCTGAGCAGTGCTCACCTGAGCCCCCTTCTGTTCCACAAAGGTATGAGCCTCTCAGTTTTTTTTCTAAATAAATGTTCATAAATGTAGGAAGACTAATAAATGTTGCACTTAGGGCTGGAACTGCTCATGGGTTTTAGGCCTATAGATTTATAGTAAAACTAAGTGACAATAATAAAAATATTTTACCTTGAATGCACAAACAAGTGACCATATATATA
>JAQQZX010000016.1:11379208-11391720 GCA_030068355.1 Notoglanidium maculatum | reverse complement strand
CTTCACTAAAAATCTTTGTTCGGAAAACACCCCAGTACTCAGATGTTCCTAGGAAATGAAAGACATACCACTGTTATTGTTTTTTGTTGAAAGTAGAGTAGCATATTCAGATTTAGCAGTTGTCAGTCATTAAACTTGTCAGTGCTTGAGTAGTCACACTACTATTGACCACTTCTGTGCATACACTTTTTAATTAAGCCATTCTTTGTAGCCACAAGCCAAGTTGATTCAATTGCAATTAATAATTTTGTTGTAGCTCTAGTCATATGTCAAGTTTTTTTTCATTATGTTTCTATTTTTTTTATGTTTTAAAATGTATTTATTTGGGTAAATTTTTTTTTGTAGCCCCATCATCAAGACTCCCACCCAAACTCGGGCGCGTCGGGTGAGTGTTGCCTCCGCACGTGGTGCTGCTGCTGGAAACTCCTCTACTATGGACGACTTTGAGGACTTGCTAGATGAATTTACTGATGACAGGCTGGAGGATGAGATTGAGCTGGACCCAGGCAAAGGTGAAGATGACCTCTTGTTGGAGCTTTCTGAGATGATTGACAGCTAAGCTTGATCTCAGGGAATACTTGTACTACTTTACTGAATTATGTCCAGCCCTTTTGTCCTTTGAAACACTCTTGACTTGTTGAGATGAAGCTTTTCTTTGTCTTAAACAAACAAAAAAAAAACCTATATTTTTAAACATGGATTAAAGAATGTTTTAGTTTTCTTTACTGTTGAGTAAATGGTAGTTTGCCATTTAGTGTTCTGTAATATTTTTGACTATTTAAATGTTTTAAATATTTCATTTCTGCAAATAAATAGTAAAGTTCACTTCAAAACTAATGGCTGTTATAAAGATCTCAATTTAATTAAGCCATTAAATTATAATATACTGATGAATTATTTGATCATACTGTGCATTTGTGTCTTGTTTATGGTATCTGATTTGTGTACTACAAAGAAGCTTCAGCTAATCATGTAATACTAATTCAGAAAGTATTTATTTGTATACTGTGTATGCTTTGGAGAACTAAGATGATGGAGGGCCAGGAAGGCAGGTGATGTCTTTATTAGTGCTCTCATTTATGTTAATTAATTTTCTATTTGAAATTTGATTTGCTGAATGTTTATTGACTGTGGATGGATTGAATTCTTTTAATGAAATGTTTGTGATTTTTGCAACCGTGTCTTGAATTAATTAATGAATGGATGGTATAGATTTGTTTTCAGGATTTGGACATTTATCAGTCCTATAATCTTGTTGCATGTATTTTCCTCCACCTAAACTGCTTATGTTTCAACCATTATCCATATTTCCTGTTTGTGTAATTAATGAGAGATTGCCCTTTTTGTCTTTTTTTTTTTTTTTTTTTTTTTTAAACTGTTTGTAAAGATTCTCAGGGACTCAGCTTCCAATTGTTTTTACCCATAGTGGATTTAAGTTCTTATTCAAAGTTTCTTGTCTTGGTACTGTTAGTAGTTCCTACTTCACCACAAGATGACTGTTTTAACCTGGATTATCAAATAGGATGATATATTTGGCGTCTACATCATGGTTGGTTTAATTGCAGCCTTGTGACAACAAATGAACAAGGCTTTATTAAAACATTTCTATAATTAATTTTCTTTGACATTGTGTAGCTTTTTCTTGATTTGCAGTTACCAATGGAAGCTCCTTTTTTTTTTTTTTTTTTTTCATCAGTTAGCATTGGTGCCTGAACAGCACAGCACAGCTCCTGAAGTCTGTTTACTGTCTGTGTGGAATTTCACATTCTCCCTATGCCAGTGGGTTTCAGGTGGATTAATAAAATAAATTGCCCCTTGAGGGAATGTCTGCCTGCATGGTGCATTGGCATCTAATCCAGGGAGTATTCCTGCCTTCTACCCAGAGTTTCTGGGATAGCACTGTATCCACTGCAGCTCTGACCAGGATGAATTGATTATTAAAGATGGATGGATGGAAAAAGGATAACCTTAAATAAGTAAAAAATATTAAAAGCCTAATTTTAGTCAGGAGCAATAATTGGAGCTTGGTTTCTGAAGGCTTAATTCTAAACAGTTTGGCTTTTTGCAATATCAAATTAATAATTTCAGCAAGGCAAGCAAGATTTTCAATACTTTAGCATTTATTGAAATGTATAGAACAAAGAATGAATGCTAACTCTAAATTAGAACCTAATTCTAAATAGGGACCGACAGAAGAGTAAGAGAGAGACAGTGTTTGTCTGATGATCTTATAAAAACGAATGATGCGTGGCTGTTCCTCTTGGTATGTGAAACAAGGAGAACCAGTGCCATAGGAAATAGGTGGGATGATTGCACATCCCTCTTCTCCATGAAGTACATCTTGTGTATTTTTCTTGCTTTATGCAAATCATAAAATCCTCAAATGATATGTCAGAGAATTTGTGGTTATGATAAGCTTGTCAAAAAGCCATCGTACAATGTTCTTCCTTCCTGTGGAATTCCCATCTGTGTTTCATGTAGCAGCTTCATGGCAATTGTTAATGCAATTATAGGTAAACAATTATCACTGACCCGTTTTCTTTAAAAAAACAAACAAACATCTGGAGGTCTAAAAAGAGAGAACTAACAGACACTTTGGAGTACGACGACTATCCAATTCAAAACCCAGATGACTCCATCTTGTGTAGAACCATTAACACTTCCTTTTTCAAGGTGGTCCACCATGGCATGGCTATGACGACTGGTATCCAACTCAGAGTAGCCTGTAGCCTAACTGCAAAAAGCACTTCTGTTGTTACTTGGAAAGTGTGATTGAATTTCAAAACAAAGCATAAGATTAGCTAGGCTAATTTTAGCTTTGTTTGTTTGTATGCTGAAAACATTTGGGCTAGCTGTAGTAGTTACAGCAGATAAACAGCCTTTTTTTGTAAAAACTAGTGATTAAGCTATAATTTATTTCCCATGCATATATTCTAGCTGAATTCAATCTCTAAAGAGTTGGACATCAATCCACAGTCAGACAGATAGAAGAAATTCAAGATCATTTTTACCCTCTCTAGGCATGGTCGACCAATAAAGATCACTCCAGGAGCAAGGCAAGTAATAGTCTGCAAGGTCTCAAAGGAACCCAGGGTAACGTCTAAGTGACGAAATGTTCAGGAGTCCACCATCAGGAGAACCACAAGGGTGTGCATGGCAGGATTGCAAGAAGGAAGCCACTGCTCCCCATAAAGAGCATTGCTGCCTGTCTACAGTCTGCTAAAGATCAGGTGGACAAGTCAGAAGGCTATTGGAAAATTCTTGCAGATGGACGAGACCAAAATAGCGCTTTTTGGTTTAAATGAGAAGCGTTATATGTTTGGAGAAAGGAAAACTGTGTTACAGCATAAGAACCTTATCCCATATGTGAAATATGGATCATGGTTTGGAATCATTTTGCTGCATCTGGGCCAGGCCAGCTTGCCATAATTGAGGGAACAATTAATTCTGAATTATACCAGCAAATTCTAAAGGAAAATGTCAGGGCATGTGTCTGAACTGAATCTCAAGAGAAAGTGGATCATGCAGCAAGACAACGTCCCAAAGAACACAAGTCATTGTACCAAAGAATGGTTAAAGAAGAATAAATTTAATGTTTTGAAATGGCCAAGTCAAAGTCTTGACCTTAATCCAATAGATAATCCAATAAACATCCCAGAGTTGAAGCATTTCTGTATTGAGGAATGGGCTAAAATTCCTCCATGCCGATGTGCAGAACTGATCAACTTTACTGGAAACATTTATTTGCAGTTATTACTGCACAAGAGTGTCTGAAAGCAAAAGTTCACATACTTTTGCCACTCACAGATACAGTGCCCTCCATAATGTTTGAGATAAAGTTTAAAATTAAAAATCAAACAATTCAGATGTGATTATAGTGCACATTCCAGACATAAAGGCATTTGCACATTCCAAATATAAAGTTTTTTGCATACATTTCAGTTTCACCATATAGAAATTACAACACTTTTTATACATAGTCCCCCTCATTTCAGGCACCATAATGTTTGGGACAATTGACTTCACAGGTGTTTGTGATTACTCAGATATGTTTCATTGCTTCATTAGTGCTTGCTTCTACTATTTGGAGACTTTGTAGATGCCATTGTTCAACATCAGGAGAAAAGCTGTACTAATGAAATCAAAGAAGCTATTATGAGGCTGAAAAACAAGAATAAAACCATTAGAGACATCGTTAAAACCTTAGGATTACCAAAATTGACTGTCTGGAATATAATTAGAAGAAAGAATGCACTGGTGAGCTCAGTAATTGCAAAGGGGCTGGTAGGCCAAGGAAGACCACTACTGCTAATGACAGATGAATCCTCACTATGATAAAGAAAAATCTCCAAATGCCTGTCCAACAGATCAGAAACAGTCTTCAGGAGGCAGGTGTGTCTTTGTCAGAGACTACTATCTGCAGAAGACTTCATGAACAGAAATACAGAGGCTACACTGCAAGATGCAAACCACTAGTTAGCCACAAAAGCAGGATGGCCAGATTACAGTTTGTGAAAAAGTACTTAAAAGAGACTGTAGAATTCTGGAAAAGGGTCTTATGGACAGACGAGACCAAGGTTAAACTGTATCAGAGAGATGACAAGAGGAAAGTTTGGAGATGAAAAGGAATTGCCCTAGACCCAAAGCATATACCAGCTCATCTGTTAAACATGGTGGTGAGGGTGTTATGGTTTGGTCATGAATGGCTGCCACAGGTACAGGCACACTTATCTTCATTGATGAGGTAACCACAGTTACACAATGAATTCTGTGGTGTATAGAAACATCTGCTTAATTTCCTGTAAATGCCCCCAAGCTCATTGAATGGAGCTTCCTCCTGCAACAAGATTATGATCCCAAGCATATTGCTAAGGCAACATGGGCAAAGCTAAAAAATGAAAAGTTCTTGAATGGCCAACCCAGTCACCTGATTTAAATTCACTTGACCATGCCTTCCATATGCTGAAGAAGAAACTTAAATCGACAAGCCCCTGGAACAAGCAGGAGCTGAAGGTGGCTGCATAGAGGCTTCGCAGAGCATCACCAGAGAAAATGCTCGGCACCTGGTGATGTCTATGAATTGCAGACTTCAAGCAGTCATTGCATGCAAGGGATATGCAACAAAGTACTAAATGTGACTGCTTTAATACACCTACCATTGCTTTGTCCCAAACATTATGGTGTCTTGAAATGAGGGGGACTATGTATAAAAAGTATTGTAATTTCTAAATGGTGAAATTGAAATGTACACACATACCTTTTATATTAAAGTCTGGAATGTGCATTTTAATCATGTCCGAATTTTTTTTATTTGAAATTTTAAACTGTGGAGCAGAGGGGTAAATAAAGTAAAAATGTGACTTTGTATCAAACATTATGGATGGCATTGTATGTAACAGTGGCTCATTTTCCTCAATTAATAAATGACCAAGTATATGTTTGTATCATTCGTTTAATTGGGTTCTCTCTGTATCTACTTATGTGAAAATCAGTTCATGATTTATGTTTTCATGTTAAATCATATTTTAGGTCATATTTATGAAGAAAAAGAAATTTGATACAGAAAGTAGGGAGTTATTTGGCAAAATAATAACGATTGATGTCACCACTTTCTCACTGATCACTCTCCTAGTGGTTTGTGGTTTGCTCAAATGGCAAACAAACTGACAGTATTAGTGTATTCCTTGAACTCCTAGAATTCTCACCTGAGTGCCAGGATTTGATCATACAATACAGACTAGCATTCAACCTGCCAAATAAACTACATACGAAGAAGAAGAATAGGCCTTTTCCAAATCCACTAAGCATGGGCCGATTGGTATGGTTTTGTTGAGGGGAAAGAACAAAATCAACTGGCATGGCAGGTGGCATAAACTGGTTTGTGACTAGATCAGAATGGTAACACAGGAAGTAGAAAATGATGATGATGATATGGATTATGATGACTGGACTCCAGTCTTTATGGGGGAGGACAAGGAAAGGGAAGTGAGGAAAGTTTGTTGTTGAATCAAAGCAATAAAAGGAGCTTAAAAGAGAACAGTTCGTAAGAAGGCTGTAGAGTTGTTCGCCAAAAGGTTGTTTGAGAGAGAGGTCTAACAGCAAATGGCCCACAGTTTAAAGGATTCATTAAAAATCTTTAAAACAAACCAAAATATGGCTTAAGCGCTGGCATTAGATTTAATGACTTGGTATAAGGCTATGATTGTATCTGCAGAGATAGAGGGGAGGGTAGCAGAGGAGGGTGTGTAATATTTTTAAAGCAAGGAATACAATATAGAGTTTTGGAGAAAAGAAAAGTATTGGAATATAAGATAATTGAAATGTTCACAAGACAAGGTAGAATTAATCTTGTTAACTTTTACAGAACCTATAAGAGGCTTTCAATAGAGTTAATAAATGAACTCATTATACATTTAGTTATGAGAATTTTATTTAATATAAAAGATTGCAATCAAGTGTAATAAGAAGGACTTTTGGAGGAAATTTTGTAACTCAGTGGGAAAGGAGACTGAAATTGATAAAATCTGGAGTATGATCAAAAGAATGAATGGAATTAAAAAAGAATATGAGTATCCAGTCTTAAATGATGGTGAAACAATAGCAGTAAGAGATGAGGAGAAAGCAGAGATGCTGGCAAAAACTAAAATCCACAGTTCAGACAATATTAGCGAAGAAGGCAAAAGATGAAGGGTAATTACAATAACAGAAAATGAAGAACTATTACAGCATGAGGAAGACAACAATCACCAATAAACATGCCATTTACAAAGACAGAATTAAACTATGCTCTGGAGGAAACCAGGATGTCAGCGGCAAGGATCAGATATGTTATATAATGATAAACCATCTGAGTGAATCATTCAATGATGTTTTCCTGGAACTATATGTTTAAAGTTGGGGGGGGGGATTTCCAAGGAAAGGATATCCAAGGAATTATAGACCAACCGCTTTAACATACAACATATATAAAATAATGGAGAAAATTATTAATGAAAGGTTAACATGTTATTTAAAGGATATGTATCCAAATACCAGCGTGGCCTTAGGAAAGGAAGAAATACCATGGATCCAGCATTAAGTTTAGAACATGAAATAAGAGATTCACAGATAAACAGAAAAAGAGTAGTGGCTATCTTTGTTGATATTGAGAAGCCATATGACATGGAAAGACAGATTATTAATTAAACTACATGAATTGGGTCTCAAATGTTGGCTACATAGATGGATCATGAACTGTTTACTAGGAAGAGCAATACAAGTTAGAATAGGAAAGAAATATTCAAGAAAAAATGGAACACCTCAAAGGAGCATTGTCAGCCATTTATTATTCTCCATCCATCTATCCATCCTCTTCCCGCTTATCTGAGATCGGGTAGCAGGGGCAGAAGCTTAAGCAGAGAAACCCAGATTTCCCTCTCCCCGGCCACTTCTTCTAGCTCTTCTGGGGGAATCCCGAGGCGTTCCCAGGCCAGCCGAGAGACATAGTCCCTCCAGCATGTCCTGGGTCTTCCCCGGGGCCTCCTCCCAGTTAGACGTGCCCAGAACACCTCATCAGGGAGGCATCCAGGAGGCATCAGATGCTCGAGCCACCTCATCTGACCCCTCTTGATATGGAGGAGCAGTGGCTCTACTCTGAGCACTTCCCGGATGACTGAGCTTCTCACCCTATCTTTAAGGGAAAGCCCATACACCCTGCAGAGGAAACGACTTAGATTGACTGGTAAATTAAGAGCTTTAACTTATGGCTCAGCTCCTTTTTCACCACGACAGACTGATGCAGAGCCCGCATCACTGCGAAAGATGAAGGGTAATTACAATAACAGAAAATGAAGAACTATTACAGCATGAGGAAGACAACAATCACCAATAAACATGCCATTTACAAAGACAGAATTAAACCATGCTCTAGAGGAAACCAGAATGTCAGCGGCAAGGATCAGATTTGTTATATAATGATAAACCCTTTGAGTGAATCATTCAAGGATGTCAATTCAAGGACGCTGCACCGATCCGCTTGTCGATCTCACACTCCCTTCTTCCCTAACTCGTGAACAAGACCCTGTGATACTTAAACTCCTCGACTTGGGGCAGGATCTCACACCCAACCCTGATAGGGCACTCCACCCTTTTCCGGCTGAGGACCATGGTCTCGGATTTGGAGGTGCTAATTCCCATCCCAGCCACTTCACACTTGGTTGTGAATGGATACAGAGAGAGCTGAAGATCACGACCTGATGAAGCAAACAGGACAACATCATCTGCAAAAAGCAGTGACCCAATCCTGAGTCCACCAAATTGGACCCCCTCAACGCCCTGGCTGCGCCTAGAAATTCTGTCCATAAAAGCTATGAACAGAATCGGTGACAAAGGGCAGCCCTGGTGGAGTCCAACTCTCACTGGCAACGAGTTCAACTTACTGCCGGCAATGCGGACCAAACTCTGACACCGGTTGTACAGGGACGAAACAGCCCTTATCAGGGTCCGATACCCCATACTCTCGGAGTACTCCCACAGAGTTCCCTGAGGGACACGGTCAAATGCATTTTTCAGGGCCACAAAACACATGTAGACTGGTTGAGCAAACTCCCATGCACCCTCCAGGACCTGGCTAAGGGTGTAGAGATGGTCCACTGTTACGCGACCAGGACAAAAACCACACTGTTCCTCCTGAATCTGAGATTCGACTATCTGACAAAACCTTCTCTCTAGGACCCCCGAATAGACTTTTCCAGGGAGGCTGAGGAGTGTGATCCCACTGTAGTTGGAACACACCCTCCAGTCCCCCTTCTTAAAAAGGGAGACTACCACCTCGTTCTGCCAATCCAGAGGCACTGTCCCTGATGACCATGCCAGTCCTACAACATCCAGAGCCTTTAGGAACTCAGGGCGTATCTCATCTACCCCCAGGGCCATGCCACCGAGGAGTTTTTTGACCACCTCGGTGACCTTGGTCCCAGAGCTGGAGGAGCCCACCGCTGAGTCCCCAGGCATGTTAATGGGATTGAGGAGGTCTTCGAAGTACTCCCCCCATAGACCCACAACGTCCCAAGTCGAGGTCAGCAGCACACCATGCCCACCATATACAGTGTTGACACTGCACTGCTTCCCCCTCCTGGGACGCCTGATAGTGGACCAGAATACACTCAAAGCCATCCAAAAGTCACTCTCCATGGCCTCCTCAAACTGCTCCCATGCCTGAGTTTTTGCCTCAGCAACCACCAAAGCTGCATTCTGCATGGCCTGCCGGTGCCTCCAGAGTCCCACAGGACAAAAGGATCCTGTAGGACTCCTTCAACTTGACAGCATCCCTCACTGCCGGTGTCCAACAAAAGGTTCAAGGATTGCCGCCACAACAGGCACTGACCACCTTACGGCCACAGCACCGGTCAGCCGCCTCAACAATAGAGACACGGAACATGACCCATTCGGACTCAATGTCCCCCACCTCCCGCGGGACGTGGTCGAAGTTCTGCCGGAGGTGGGAGTTGAAGCTACTTCTGACAGGGGACTCTGCCAGACATTCCCAGCAGACCCTCACAACACGTTTGGGCCTACCAGGCCTAACCGGCATCCTCCCCCACCATCGAAGCCTACTCACCACCAGGTGGTGATCAGTTGACAGCTCCGCCCCTCTGTTCACCCGAGTGTCCAAGACATATGGCCACAAGTCCGACAAGTCTATGATAAAGCTACCTGAAAAAATGACCTCTAAACAAAGTGTTCCTTTGGCTCAACTTGCCCCAGATAAGTTGATCAGTCAGTGGGTATCTGGGGGTAAACTGACTCTCTGAGTTTTTAAGTTTGAACATGAGCAAACTGAGCTTAACTGAGTTTACAAACAGTTTCACTGATTTGAACTTCTGAGAACAAACCACCAATTAGTTCCAAAGTTACTGAACAATCAAAACAGCTACTCAATATTCCAATCATCAAGGTTGCAGGGAACTGCTGCTCCCTCCTTGCAGATCTTCCAGCTGTTTGAGGTGGAGGTAGCTTCTTCAAAACATCACTCAGTGGGAAAGATGCTTCATCCTTTTACTTGAATGCAAAGGTGAGTTTACCACAGCCAGATTTCCCCCGGATTCTTCTGAGAAATCTTGCACTGACTTCAAGGCTCTCAACCAAGTCAATGTAATTGTAGCTTCAGCATTTGGATAGAAATTTTACTATGACAAAGTGACCAATTAACAGATCTGAGATGTCTGGATCACTTCTCTCCTCATTAGAGCACTCACACTCAGAAGTGTGAGCGTGATGGGATGGGAACATCACTGTCCTCAGAGGTACTGATTTTCATCTTTCATTGTTTCCTCTTCAGCTTTAGTTGTTTTTTCATGGTATTTTCCATTTTCCCTTTCTGTTTATTTTTTCTCTCTTCTTTGGGTCTTTCAATTGCCTGCTTTTCAGGTGTGTATATCAGGATTCTTGTCTTCACACGCTTTCGGTTTGCTTGTGTTTTCAGGGCTGCTGACTTTTGGGCAATGGTAGAATTTCAGCAGGAGACACATATCCAGCATTCTTGTGGTGTGAATCTGTTTTACTTGTTGACGCATATGCATGTGTAGGGCATGGTGAAGGCAGCTCAGCAGGGATGGAGGTTGAAACCATGTGTGGATCATCTGCAGCTGCAGACTGCAGCTCAGGGTTGGGCCTGTTCGACACCATGGATGGCTCAAACTCTGAATCAGAGAAAACATCCCTGTTGTAAGGGAAAATCACTGTGGACCTGAATCCAGAATAGATATTCCAGGGTGTCCATTGCTGATTGGAAAGCCTCATTTACACAAGCAGGGATCTCATATATGCTGGCTGTTTTGCCTGGGTTGGACCTCATCCAACCTTCAAGAGCTCTGTTGTAATAAGTTTTAAATGGACCATAAACACTCTTGTCCAGAGGCTGCAGGTGATGGAATGTGTGGGATGGAATTGTGAGCATTACAATACCCTTGCTTTTTGCTAAATCCAAAGCCCTCAGTGAAATATTGGCCTTGTGTTTATCAAGGATTGGCAGCACCAGCTGGTCAAGGGAGCACTTGTAGTCAAATTAATTAATGTAGTCAAAAACATGAGTTCTGTCACCTGTCCATCACTTTTGACAGATTGTCAAAGAACTCCCAGACTGTAGTTTAATTGAAAGATGTAGCCCTTCCCAAAGATGTTGTTCAGGCTTTGACATCCATTGCTTCTCTCTTCGTCTCTTCAAGAGGTGTTAAGCCCCACTTTGTTTTCCTCTTGTAAGGTCTTGGCATAATACCTTTTCTACAATGGGCAACATACAAAAAGCCAAACCAGTTGTGCAACACTGAACTGAAACAGAGCCATAACTGAACTTTGTTGACTTATTGCTGTGGTAAGTTGGTCCAATGACTCAGTTTACCCCATAGCCCTTGGTTCACTTTGCCCTATAGCCACCATTTCGGAAAAACTGTCTAGTTTAGCAATTCAGGCTAATCTTTAGCAAAGTGATTCACATGATTTAATGCAATGACATATCACCAACATGTATAATTTTTTTTTACACCTCAGTAAATTTGCTTTGCCATTACAGTCATTATACCTGGCACGTTTGCTTTACTACAAAATTTACTTTAACTAGCAAAAACTGTTTGTTTGGTCTTTTGTGTGTGTGTGTGTGTGTGTGTGTGTGTGTGTGTAAAAAATACTTACAACTTACAACTTCTCACATGTGCTTCTCTCCACCACAGCAAGATAGAAATGATGGGTGCTTCCTGAATTTATGGTCACATGACAAATCATATGCACAGTTGCTTAGATACAGGGGGTAGGTCAAGTTGCCCACTGGCTCATCTTTCCCCTACCTAAGTTATGTTCAGATCTACACAGATGTGTCAAAAAGCTCAGTCAATACAATAGCAGTAGGGTATTTTATACCAGAGTTTCATCACAAAGTAGGGAAAATATTCAGTGAGGAGCAATAATCAATTTACACAGAAGAAATGCTTGCAATATTGTTAGCAGTGTAGTGGATAGAGTATACAAGATCACTGAACGCAATCATTTGTTCAGACCTAAGCTCATCAGTAATCAGCTTCCAGGGCAGTCATTCAGACAGCAGGCAAGACATTCTGATAGAAATATGACAAACACTATACAGAATTCAAATGATGAGGCTTACAGTAATTGTTATGGGTAACAGCACATATTGGTATCAAAGGGAATGTAATGGCAGATAAAGTTGCAAAGGAAGCCACCAAAAACCAGTCACATTGATTTAGCAGTGAGCTTGACCAAGACTTACATTTAAACACATTGATATAAATGGTACACCATTCAAAATAGTACTTGCAGTACTATTTAATAGTACATCATAATACTGGCAGTTGTGACTACTGTGGCCAAGAAGAAATAGTAGAGCATGTCTATGAGACCGAAAGAAGACATCTGATTCAATCCCTCAAAGAAACAAAATTACACTTTCAATTCAATTCAATTTTATTTGTATAGCGCTTTTAACAACAGACATTGTCACAAAGCAGCTTCACAAAAGTATA
>JAQQZX010000016.1:11360649-11379108 GCA_030068355.1 Notoglanidium maculatum | reverse complement strand
AGTTCCCTCGCTTCAACCTGTCTAAACAGTAAAGAAAGTTGCAGTCAGAACAGAAAACCAAAATGGAAAGATTTCTTCGCCCGCCTGGCACCGTGAAAACAGTTAGAGAACCGGAGAAATGGACACCAAAAAGACAGAAAATACGACGAAGGTTTCCTTCAATATGGATTTACTAGCGTCATTGAAGGCAACGGAGAAAGGCAGAAATGTCTGCTTTGTGGTAACGTCCTGTCTGCCGAGAGTATGAAACCCAACAAACTTAAAAGACACAACACAGAAAGAACATGTCGTCAAACCAAGAACTTTTTTCGTAAAGAAATATGCCGAGCTCAATAAGCAACGAGGGTACTTCAAAAAGGCCGTAATTGTTAATGAGCCGGCACTGAAAGCCTCTTTTGAGGTGAGCTACCTCATTTCTAGGGCCATGAAGCCGCATACCATTGCGGAGACGTTAATATCGCCAGCTGCCATCGAAATGGTAAAAATGATATGCGGGGAGGAAGAAGCTCAAAAACTGAAGACAATACCACTGTCTGAGAACACAGCAAAAAGAAGAGTTGATGCTATCACTGATGACCAAGAGAGCACGCTAACAGAAAAACTACACAATTCCACAGCGTATGCTCTTAAAATGGATGTTAGCACAGAAGGAAAAAATGCCCATGCTTTGACATTTGTTCGTTTCCAGACGTGGATATGTCAAAGTTTGACTGGGTGAGGACCCATTTCACTATGATGCAGGTGCAGTGGACCTGCCTGCCACCGCAGTTGAACAACTGATTGATCTTTCACATGACAAAAAGCATCAGCAATTACAGTTGTGAGTGGGAGTGTAGGCATTCTGGTTTGGAGCAAGAGATGAGCACCCAGAGATCTCACTGTGTGCTCTAAAACGGTTGGTTCCTTTTGGAAGCACATACTTGTGTGAAGCTGGATTTAGTGCCCTTGTGAGTATAAAGTCAAAGTACCGTTCCCGACTGGATGTTTTGTCAGAGATGAGATGCGCTCTGTCTACTACATCACCTGACTTTGAAAGGCTGCAGCGAGGTGTGCAGGCTCAGCCATCCCATTAAATGTGGTGAGTTGAGAGAGACAATAATACTACACACTGTGACCAGTTTAAGATGTTGCAGTAGCTCTTTTTTTCATAGGCCTAATTCATTGTTTAAGAAATTGTTCAGTATTAGTTTTCATCCTTGTAAAGACAAGCTCGCCTAACTGTACATGTGATCAGGGAAAATAAAATGTGACTTTGTGCACTAATCTGGCTACTCTGTATTTGCAACATGGTATAACAATCATGATCAAAAACTAATTCTAGAAAACAAAATGTCTATGGGGTCGCCAGAAATTTGTGATGTCACAATGGGGTCACAGGCCAAAAAGGTTGGGAATCACTGATCTAACTGGACCGAGAGGATATGAAGGTTTTTTTTTTTTTTAAGAAATAATAGACATGCTTATCCACACTCCATACCAGTTGGTGAAATTAACGCACCAATCCGATGTTTTCCAACCACCAATAAACCTCAAAGAAGAAAAAGAACGACGATGGCTTCGTTGCGCTGTTTCTTGGAGCTCCCGGCCAGTAGGTGTCAGTACAGTAGCCGCAGTAGCGTGTCTTTCATATATACAGAAAGTCAAAACCGCGTCTGGAAAGACATTGCTAGCTGTGAAGCTAATATTATTATAGATAGAAATATAAAACAAAGTCGTGTCTCTATTTAAGAAAACGATACGCAGAAGAAAAGGCTTACATAAGCCTTGCGTCTCTGCTTAAGGTCTGATTCAGTAGCTGGGATGCCTAATTTTCCTCGTAATTTTACCTTTAATGGGAGGTACTGGAAATTTCACAGTAAAAAGGAAGACATATTCATCAGACATCGAAGTGTAATAAGCCCTCGACAAAGATCTCTACATATGTGTGTGTATGTTTGTGCCTTATAGACAGCGCGACCCTGTTTTGTTGTCGTCTCGAGCCACACAGTTTCCAAAATACTGCTTCGATGCAACTGAACTAGCTAAGGAGCTAACGCTATTACGGCTCGAGTCTCTGCGTTTGCGTACGTTTTAGCTTGAGAGTTAATGCTGCAATAACGTTTTGCTAGTAGTTTCATGTTGGAAACCTTACACATGTAGTATATGTGCATTTAGCTGCAAGTTGTTTATGTAGTAAAGTGCTGATAGGGTACTGGTAGTGAGGCTGAGGGCCCCCGTTTTCGTGAGCTTGTCAAAATAGAGTAAACAATGAAGCTTTTGGAAAATTCGAGTTTTGAGGCCATTAATACAAAGCTCACCATAGAGACTGGAGACTGTAAGATAATCGGACGGTAAGTTTTGGGCAGTTTATCGTCATGTCAGTAGATTGGACAGCAAAGTATGAAAATATTTTGTATTAATTTACCATGTTTATTAGTGATTCATGAGTGATGGGACAGTGGAATGTAGAAAATAAACATGAGGTTGTGTGTGTAAACCTGAAGGGTGCTTGTCTCTTGATGTGCATATCAAAGTATGCGCTTCGTGTGTATGCATGGTCCATCTGTGGCATTAAATTTGTACCTGAAAACATGCAACTTATTTTGCTGACTGTTTTGTGATGCTGCTGTGCTTTTTTTTAGGATTGAAAGTTACTCCTGCAAAATGGCAGGTGAAGACAAGCAGATGTTTAAGCAATTCTGTCAGGAGGGACTGCCTCATGTGCTGGAAGCCCTGTCTCCTCCTCAGTCGTCTGGAATCAGCCCTAACAAGTACATATTACCAAAACGTGTGTGTGTGTGTGTGTTTATATGTATATTTATGTATGGTCATGAAATATTGTCTATTTCGCACAAATATAACCTAAAACATCATCAGATTTTCACACAAGTCCTAAAAGTAGATAAAGAGAACCCAGTTGAACAAATGAGACAAAAATATTATACGTCATTATTGTTTTATTTTCTTTTTAACTCAATTGGCATGATGAATGAATATTTTTGTATTCAAATCAAATGTAAGGTAAAAACTAGAAGCTCTGGTTTTGCCATCCAAACTGGTCCTATTGCAAGAGAATAGTGATGACCACAACAATGGTTTTTACACTTTATCTCACTAAATAAGATTTGGGTCAGGCGATCACCTAATCAGTACCTCATTAGGTAAAATGGTATGTTCTTGTTTTGGAATTCCACCACAGATACTGGAATGAAATGGCTGTTATACATAGAGATAGAAAGAAATGTAAACACACTTCAGGAACACTTCTACACATAAATATCTGGAAGCTAAAGGCCACCACTTTGAGCACCTCTTATAATTGTACAGGCCAATGGTAACTTGTATTAATCTTGTCTGAATAAATTATTTTTTACTTTTACAATAAGTTTACAAAACGTATTGTATATTTACGTGCATGAACTTTCAGGCTGAGTCACAGTCAAAGTGGTGATGAAGGGGAGGGTCCACTTTCTGATAAGTGCAGCAGGAAGACTTTGTTCTACTTGATTGCTACTCTCAACGAGTCTTTCAGGCCAGACTATGACTTCAGCCGCACCCGAGGACATGACTTCAGTAGAGAGCCTAGTGTCAACTGGGTAGGGAAATTTCTAAACATACAAAAGTTGTAAAAAACTATGTTGCATGCTGAAGAGCTCTTAGATTATATTTACTGAGATTGAAATTAGAAAATGTAGATTATGCTGTGAGGGAATGCAAGCTCAGCAAAACTAAAAATGATCTTTTTCATGATGGTGTCTTTTCAGGTGTTTAATGCTGTTAACAGTAGCTTGTCTGCTGCTGCTGGGGAGGCATACAGTTGCTTGCAGCCTCAGCTCTGGGAGGCCATTGACAATGAGATCAGTCTGACTGAGTGTGACATTTACAGGTACAACTCATTTTAATACAACGCATGAAAGCAACATTCTTAAAATATCCATGTTCATGGATCATGATTAATCTAAATCACTTGACTTTACTTTGAGTTTTATGATTAGGGTAACTATGTACTACTAAAAGACCATTTTTGGTCATAATTCCAGCTATAATCCAGACCTTGATTCAGACCCATATGGAGAAGAAGGCAATCTGTGGTCCTTCAACTATTTCTTCTACAATAAGAGGCTGAAAAGAATTGTGTTCTTCACATGCCGCTCTGTTAGGTAGAGTTTGTTATTCACATTACACCTTGATTTAGTACATATTTGAAAGGTACCATGAGCTTGTAGCCTTCATATTTCACCTAGGAGTAAATTGTGTTTGTAGTTATGTAGTACCTGTTTACATTGGCTTCTAGCCTTTTTATGACTCCACGAGACTCAGGCATTGGAACAGAGCTGGATCTGGACCTGGGCGAAGGCAGCTTTGAGGAGGAGGAGAACATGGATGAGGAGAGGTAGGAACACACTTGAAAAAATAAGATAATAAATAATATAATAAAAAAAGTTGACTTTGTAAGTAGGTTGTGTCACAGATTTCCCCCTCTGTTCATAGATCACTACATTCTACCTTTTAACTATTTGCATGTAATATTTAACCTTTAGGACACATACTTTCTTTTATACACTAATCAGCCATAATATTAAAACCACCTGCCACTTACTGGGCAAGAGATGGCACCAGGGTACACTATGGGAAAAGGGCAAGCTGGTGTAGGCAGTTGATGCTCTTGGCAGTGTTCTGCTGGGAAACCTTGTGTCCTGGTTTTCGTGTGCATGTTGTTCAGGAATGGTTTGGACAACATGACAGAGTTCAAGGTGCTGACTTGGCCTCCAGATTCCCCATATCTCAATCAGATTGAACATCTTTGGAATGTGCTGGACAAAGAAGTGTGATCCATGGAGGCCCCACCTTCCAACTCGGAAGACTTAGGATCTGCTGCTTTGTCTTGGTGCCAGATACCACAGCACACCTTCAGAGGTCTTGTGGAGCATGCCTCAGAGAGTCTGAGCTATTTTGGCAGCACTAGGAGGACAATATTAGGAAGGTGGTTTTAATGTTATGGCTGATCAGTGTAATTGAAAAATACGTGAAAATAAAGTGTAGAAAAGTTTATTCATGGCCCTTTATATCTCAGCTGTATAAAATGTACAGGATACAGGAAATGACATTTCTACTGGACCCACAATACATATGTTGCATATATTACAGGACATAATATTTAATAAGGATAAAAAAAGCAGTATGCAGTAGAGTCAGTAAGAGCATTAAAAATTCCACATCAAAATATTTAACATTAAACTGAAATACACCAATTTTACACAGAACACATTTTCTTACAACAACTGATACAACAGACATTTGGCAAATATTTTAGGAATCATGTTTTGATAGGAGACAAACATTGGATATTAAACATTTGAATGTAGGTTTTTACAGTAAGTTGGACCAGCACAAGCTGAATGTGTTCTATAACGATAATATCCATTGCAGGTATCGACCATTATGTGCCCAGTGAAGATATAAATCTGCTGCCTTGCTCCTGAATGCCTCTGAAAAATATTTACTTGTCTCTTGGAGTCTAAAGTCTTTTTCCATTTTATTTCGAGTTCTTGCTATCATTGTAATAGGATAAATGCTTTTATTAACAGGAACTTAATGAGTTCCGTATATTGATTTAAATTTTTTAGTGTTTGTGTTTTTCTCAGTCATTGTTATTAGATTTGTTTTCCTTTTTGTCACTGACTCTTGAGAAATTCCGATCCCTGATGTAGGATCATTTGATTTTCCTACATTGCCAAAATTCTTGTTAAAGTTTTGTTGTTCATTTTATATAACTTTAATAGTTGTATTTTGCATAGCAGTGTGTTAGATGAAGCACTTTATTCTTTACTCTTTATACCTTCCAGTCCTTGTTTATGCTTGCATTTTCCAGAGTTCATTCATATTCAGATGCTAATTCCATACATCTGTTTGCAGGTGCATTTCTTGTCTGTGCGTAGTTTGAGATAATTAAAATTCAAGTGCAAAACATATATTATAATTGCATTTAAATGAACACCAATGCACAGTGGGTGCCAAAATGGAAATGAAACATCTATTTGATGTTTCATTTTCTAAACTGGTATGATTGTGCATTGGTATGGTATGATTGTGTGAAAAAGCTAAACCAATTGTTACATTTGCAGTTGGAATTTCATCCTCATTCTTGGCCAAAAATAATGCAATTCTGTTTGTAATTTGCATTTTCACTGTCAAAAAGGTACATCTTTTTGTCAGATACTATGGATGGTACCTTTTAGTGTTTGGGATTAAATTACAAAATCAATTTACAGGCAGAATCATACTAGTTTAAACATTGAAATGTCATGAAATCCCCCTTGACTGAATTTGAATCATGTCTTAAATTATGCCCACACACGCATGTCTAACTGCAAATACATGTTCGAATTAACATTTTATTAGCATTTTAATTTGAATAATGTTTGGAATATGCTGCCTTTTTTTTTCATTTTCAAAAATACTCTTATTTGCCACCAGGTGGTGTGTTCTGCCATGTCATTGTCACAGATGTTAGAATTTGTTTTTTTTTGTGTTTTTGGTGTGTCGTGTCCCCAAGACCCCCCCCCCCCCCAGCTTTAAGTTATCGGCTCTTGGTTGCTATGATCTTAAGGGACCAAACACAGGTTTGATGTTTTATATTGTCATAAAAAAATTGTGTGGCATTTTCTATGAGTATGCTATGGTGGCCACTGAGCAGCCTTTTCTTCATTTCAGTATGATCATGTTGGAGTTGGTGGATTTAAGAAATGGATGTTCTGCTTCTGTGTTCTTGCTGCACTTAAGAGCACTTTTATACTTTAAGTAGAGCTGGCCAACATGTTATGATAACTACTGCATTATATTAACATTAATATATACTTTTCTGAGGTTTATGTGTAAATACATTTAAACTTGTTGAGCATCATTTGTGGCTGGAGCTGAATTCTTTAGTTTGTATGAGGATGTAGACATTTGGAAAACAAAGCTAACAAGAGCCTGTGATTATTTGTTTTTGCTTGACTAAAAGAATACCTGTTGAATATGCTACTGTGCTATTACTTAACTTTTCTACTATGACATTGTTTATCTTTGTTTCTTTCCATGGGTGTCAGTTTAAATAACAGAAGCTTAATATACTGTTCCCTTTGAATGTTTTAGCTGAACATTATTAACATAACCCATGTTGGGATTCAGTTCAAATTCAATGTATTGTTTAATATGTACAATGTCCTCCTAATAGTTTTTTCAAGATAAAGTAGTAATCAGCTCAGTATTTTCTGTGTAATGGCAGCTACTCAAACAGGCCCTGAGGAAAATATGGTGTGTAAAATACATAAAGATATCATTGAGTTATTGGCTTATGGATTCGGCATTGGCTTTGGCATTTGTTTTATATTGGACTGTGACCATGCTGTTCTTTGTAGTGCTCAGCACTAGTATGTGATGGCTTCTTTGTACCCAAGCTACAGAGTACAGGTAAGAATACAGGCATGTTATTGGATTTTAAATAAGATGCATTTTTGCTACTCCAAATATTTATTTGGCCAGGTATTCAGAAAGCAGATAGAAAAGAACTATGGGAAACAAAGATGTGATTGATTTTGTACTTCTGTATAGTAAGAGTTTGTTCCATAACAAAATAAATAAATTTATTGCTTTTTTTTTGCTGGCTTTATGTGCTTCGGTCTCCTAAGTACCATTTTTAATAAATCTACAAAACTATTTGAGTTGAAGTTCATTTAATTCAAAATTGGGTAACTTCATGTTGGAGAAAATCTTATGAAGGTTTTGGTTTGAAACTAGTCAAAGCCCACAAAAATAAGTAGCATTATTTCATATTCATGAAGAAAACAAGGAACTTTCTTTTGTATATTTGTTTATTTGTACTGGCAACAAATTCTTACAAAACAAGTACAACAACCCATTCAACTGAGAACAAAATGTAGTGTCCATTTGTTGCCATGGTTACAAAAGATATTTACAAGTTCAAAAATAGTTTGACAAACAGATGACAGGCATCATTACTGATAACTGTAATGCCTTTCTTTTTCTCAAGTGTCACATGCCACATACCACATTACCGTTACATGGAGTTTTTTCTCTGGTGTAAGTGAACTAACAGTTTGTATTCCTCAGGAACTATGTTCACCCTCAGCCCATACACCGACTGTATTCAAGCCTGAAGTCATGTTTTTTTTTATGTAAAAATGAAGATTCCATGCCATCAGAGGTTCATGATGATGTCACAATGACATCAGGGGTTCCTCAGAACATTTTTAGAAACTTGGCACTGAGGAATCTTTATCCTGAAGTGTTATACAGAATTGTAGCAGGACTTATACATATAAGGGTGAGTCACAAGACTACAGACATGTCTCTGAGGGTTGTGAAACACCAAACTATTTTTTTTAACCCTTCATATGTAAGATGGGAGCATTTTAGCTAACCTACCAGAGATCCACACATCAAATGAGGTTTGTTGATGAAACTTAAATCTTTGGTAGGTTACTCCAAAAAAAAAAAAAAAAAAAAAAAAAATCAATCATCAATCAACTACTTATAAACTTGTATTCATAGTGAAAAGGCACTTTAAATTATTTGTGTTTCCCACTGAAAATTATGTAAACAGTACATACTAAAAGGCACATACTGTGCATCAAGTATTCCAGGATGCAAGTCGGAGGTATCAGGTGATTCAACAATGAAGTCTTTCAACAATGTAAATGTACACTTTATGAATTATATACATAATGTCTCAACACTGTTGAACTGAATGTTTGAAGGAGCGGTGGGCTAAAGGTCCAGCTGTGCTTTGAATAGCAAGTCTACTCCTAAAGTCATATTTAAATCCACCAATGTACAAGATGTTAAACCTTTGGTAGCCCTTTTTATTTTCTCACCATAGGTATTTCCCAGACGTTGAAATAAACCAATCAGTGTTCTTAGGTCCATTTACACAGACCACAGGTGAGAAGCTTTACTTATGAACAGCAATCCAGTTCTCATTGTCTTGGAATCTTGAATTTGCTCAGCCTTCCCCAGTATGCAAGCACTGTAAACAGTCAGAGATCCCTGATTGTACAAGCAGATGAAAGTTCATTCTGGTACTTCACCAGCTTCAGTCACATTCTCCTTCATCGCATTTCCCAAAGTCTGGCACTACTTGGTCAGTTGAGTGTCTAGAGTTAGGATGCTGGCTGACAAAGACATTGGTGCTACAGTGGAGCCATGGATGCAGCAAAATATCTGGAGCCTCCAACCTCTCCACAGGTGACTTTCTGAGCATGCAGCACACTAGAGACTTGGCTCTGGGTGACAGAGTCTCTGGAATTGTGAAGGCACCCCTGCGGATTTTGCTGAACAGGGCTGCAGGCTCCACATCTTGAAATGGGTAGCGACCCACCAGCATGGTGTAGAGCACCACTCCCAGGCTCCAAATGTCTGCTGCCTTTCCAGAATAAGAATGCCGTGAGTTCAAGATTTCTGGTCCCACATAGGCTGGGCAGCCATGCTTGTCTGTGAGAGAGTCATCGTCTCCATTCAGCAGACAGGAGTCCTCTAGGTTCTGCAAAACCAGCTTTGTTCTGTGAGGGGAAAGAGTAAAGTCAATTTAGATAACTTTCCACCAATAAATTTGGTCCCTGAGTTATTAAACAGGAATCCAAAAGGATGTCTTTACATCATATACTTACAGAGGATCCCTGTTAAAATGGCAGGGTTTTATCATGTAAATTAAACCAAGACAAATCATGTCAGAGCCTTTTCTACCTTAATTGTGAAATTGCACCCTATTGTATAAATTAAAGTAAAAAAGAATCTTAATATTTTTAGGGAAGAACACAAAAATAAATAAATATATAATAACCTGATTGCATAGGTGTGAACACCCTGAAACTACTGCCTAGCCGTACCTTTCTGGATTTTATCACAGCATCATTTTGGGTAAGAGTCAATCAGTTTGGCACATCTTGACTTGACTCAATATTTTTGCCATTCTTCCTTGCAAAAGCATTATAACGGTCAAATTGGCTGGAGAGCTCCTGTGCACAGCCGTCTGCAGACCACCCCACAGATCATTGAATGGATTTACTGTAAATCTGGACTCTGGCTGGACCACTGCAAAACTTTGACTGTGTTTTGGTAAAGCCCTTCCTTTACCGATTTAGAGGTGTGCTTCAGGTTGTTGTCATGCTGAAAATGAAATTTCTTTTCATCTTAAGTGTTTTAGTAGAAGTCTTAAGGTTTTTTTTTCCAAAATTGACTGGTAGTGGTGGTATTCATTATTCTCTCCTCCCTGATTAAAGCCTTAGTTCCAGCGGAAGAAAAACAGCTCAAACGCATAATGCTGCCACCCCCCATGCTTCACCCTGAGGATGAGTTTTGGTGATGTGTCCCTCCGGTTACATGTAGGGAACAACCAGTACTTGGCAGAAATTGATGCAATTCTTTAACTATTGCAGTAGGCCTCTAGGCAGTCTTCTGACCAGTTTTCTCTAGGACTTCATCAATTTTAAAGGGATATCCTGTTCTTAGTTATGTCACTGTTGTACCATATCTTCTCCATTTGTCAATTATTGTCTTTACAGTGTTTCGTGGTATAACCAAAGCCTTGGAGATCTTTTGTAACCCTCCCCTGATTGATATTTTTCAGCAGTGAGATCCTGTGAGCTCTCTGAGGCCCATGGCTTTTCCTGTTGGATGTTACCAAGAAGATGCCAGGAAAATCCTATAGGAACATCTGTACTTTAAATGGGGATAATCATTCACTTTAATTAACAGCAGATGTATACTAATTCGTATTTAACACAGGTTTGAACGAGATTGGTTGATTCTGAACACTTTCATATTCCCAATTATAAAAGGGTGTGCACACTTATGCAATTGGATGGTTCTTTATTTTCCCTAAAACATTTCTGGTTGTCACTTGATTTTTATATGTTGCAGTTTAACAATAAAGATTAAAAAGGTTCTGGCGTTGTTTAAATTAGTTTAATTTTTTTACATAAAAAAAAACCTGCCATTTTTTGACAGGGGTATGCAGAATTTTTATATCCACTGTATATAGTTATGACTATGAGCTTGTTTTTCTGATAGGAATAAATTAAAAATAATAACTGACCTTTGTGCATCAGTAAAGACAAACTTGCGCAACTTGAGGTCTCTCAGTACAACGCCGTTTTCATGACAGTGCATGACTGCAGATGCCATCTGCCTGAAGAGACGCATAGCTTCGTCCTCCTGGAGCCTCTTACAGGTTCGCACATATGAGTGCATGTCACCATAGTTGCGCTCAAAAAAGATGTACACATTCTGCTCCCCCATGATTACTTCTGATATCTTACAGATGTTATCGTGGGGCAGCAGACGGGTGTACGGAGCAATGAGCTCATGGTACTTCCTCATCGAAAACACCTAGCAAAGAAAAGACGTATTTGACTTTAGACCAGAACAAAAAAAAAAAAAAGAAAAAAGGTTAGGGTCCACACAAAGAACAGAAACAGAATTGCCTACACTTAAAAAAAAGAGTGTATACAAAGAAACACTTGTTACTTGTTGGGCTAAGCAGTCCTTTTTAGTAACCAAGGACAAGTTATGCTATGGAAACAGGAATCCCCAGGATCATATTGAAGGACATTGAACATACCTTACAGGTATGCTCCTGCTCAGTGATGCGATGGACAGCTCGATATGTGTGAGTGCCCTCTGTGGCTTCAAGTAGAATATAGGGCCCAATGGAAGAGATGCAGAGCTTCTCTGGACCTGTGTGCTCTGTGCTGTTAGTTTGAGGCCGAAGGCAAGGGGCTAGATCAGGGGAGGGGGGCTGGCTCAGCCTACGGCGCTTGAATTTCAGTGTATGGGTGTCGTGGGGCTCTTCACAGTCTACTCGCTTCAGGCGCATTGGGGGTGCAGGTGCTGAGAGGTTCACGCTCATCTATTAAACACGTGAAGCAAAGATTATGAATGAATAGTCATCTAGCAGAAGTCAAGGTATCAACTGAGGACAAAACATGAAAATAACTATCATTTTAATTTTATAACTATATATAACTAACTTTGATATAACATTTTAGACTTATGATCTGCCTAGACACTGCATAAGATCATAATATAGCAGCAGCATTGTGTGTTTCCTGCATATTAGTACAGTAGTTGTGCAGTATGTGCATGCACACATATTCCAGTTAAATTAAGTAAACAGGATACTTTAGATTCATTCAGTTTCATGAATAGTTAACCCTGGGTAGGCTTGATTAGAACTAACAAGTGAGGTAAAGTGACAAAACCATCCGGGAGAAGGCAACGCTGAATCACGTCCGCTGTTCCATCAGACAGTCTAAAATGGGTGAATGTCTGTGTGATCAGCACAGCTGCTTGATGCAACCAGGCTCGTACTCAAGTTACTGTCGAAAGCACAGGCGCTGCCAGTGAGTCATACACCGACCTATTACACATTCAAGCGCGCGTCATGGCGTGACGTAGAGCAGTCTCGTTTTTCCACTGCCCTATGCGATAGTTTACACACAATGTCGGCTACTCATCTTTTTTTCTTTTTCTTTAAAGGCCAATTATTTACCGATGAAATTCCAATAAATAAATAAATAAATAAACAAATAAAAAGTGTGAACATTTCATTTCTTTGAGAAAGGCGAAACAACCTGTCGATGTTGATTGGGGCGGTTTGCGAAAGAGTTGCACCATCACTTTTTCCATCTAAAGTTTAACCCAGACTGTTTCACAATTACCTTTTCTAAAGAAAGCGCACCTAATCGAGGGTGGACATACGTGGCAACAATATTTTTTTTATTAGTCAGATAGTAGGCAAAACGAAACGGGTGCCACTCACCTCGCCTCTTAACAAAGGACTCGCTCCTCTTCACTAGCTGAACAATAGTACTAATTCAGAACTCCAGCGCTAGTTGTTGTGGCCAACTCAGCTAGCTATTTGTCTCCATACATTTTTGTCAACTTGAGAAAGAAACTTCAAAACTAAGATTAAAGTAATGAATTCATAACATGTATAGAAGTTAACATCAGAACTCTTCCAGGCGATTTATCGCCACGAGCCAGTATGGACGAGGTGTCTGCTCCTGAACTGCTGCTGGCTGAGTTACGAATCCACAAAGTATAACAAGATTACTGAGGAAAATCAATGGGCCGCCGGATTCTGTTCGAACTTGGAAGTCTATAGTTTCCTTTTGGTAGGAAATGATGAACCTTTAAGTGGAAATACCATCCAGCCCTTCTCCTTGTTGACACTAATGCCTTTGTTCCTTATTCTCGCAGTCTGAATGAAGGCTGATACTCGCAGGAACACTCGATCTTCTCGAGTATCTCAGTCCTTGATCGCGGAATAAAACAATGCTGTTCGACGAACAAACCAAATAAAAAAGTTTGGTCTAAGAGTTAGTTGTATGATTCCAACGAACGGTTTAAATGAAAAAAAAAAAGTTGTCCAGAAAGTTAGCAGACATGGGGTGGATGGGGAGGGAAACGTGTCCCGGCACAAGAGGTCCTGTTGTTAAGCCTTCAAATAGGATTTAAAATCCCTCGATGAATGAGCTTTCAAATCAGACGTGGCCTGTCCACCTGACCGTCCGAGTTGTGGGCTCTCAGTTTGATCGGCGACTCCTATTATGCTTTTCTGCGTGACACCAGCTTCGCCTCGATGATGCTGTACTTTAGCGCGATTGCAACATTTCGAGCTCCACCTCTCGCGTCTGACGACATCTGTAGCATATCGCCGCAATAGCGGGCAGCACAAAGCTATTACACGGGGAGCAAGCAAACAGAGGGGCACGAGAAGTAAACATTCGATACGCCAGGAAAGCAAATATTTCTGTGTTTAAACAAAACGTTAAGCCTAAAGAGCGGAAGTCGATCTGGTGGGTTATTCACGCCTTTGAAAGCGATGCCATGAAACGTGCGAAGCCAATGATGCTCAAGAACTACTCAGACGGCTCAAACAACGTTGCCAAATTGCAAATTATTAATAAAAACTTGGTTAAATGCAGAGTATGAGATGGTTGTCTCTACAATAATATACCACGCCCCTTTTTTTCTGAGTCAATGCTACTGAGGTGTTGCAACATGTTTACAATGTTTACTGTAGAGACATTCACCTAGCCTGCATGGCATGGAGTCTGCAGTAATTGATCCTTAGTTTAACAAAGGTGTAATATGTCATTTTAAGGATGCTGTATCAAATATTATTGTTCATGCAGATATTCTGAATTTCAAAACTACTTTCATTTTACTATAATTAAGCTAGTCCTTAAATTAGGCTATTTGTTTATTTTCACATGAAACAAGTCCTATGGCAATAAATGTACTGTCCAGTAGAACCATTTAAAACACAGCAAATCTCAATAAATATAAATAAGCACTTCAAAAGGGAAGTGCTATAGAAAAAATAAAGCAAAATTAAGATGAAGTTGTTAAAAATACCTTATAATGTACGTTATATACTGTATCCATCCGTCCATTATCTATATCGCTTATACGTCAGGGTTTTGGGAAAGCTGGAGCCAATCCCAACTGACTTCGGGCGAGAGGCGAGGTACACCCTGGGCAGTTCGCCAGTCAATCACAGGGCTAACACAAAGGTAAACAACCATTCACACTCACATTCACACCTAAGGGCAATATAGAGTAGTCAGTTGACTTAATCTGCATGTTATTGGACTGTGTGAGGAAACCAGGGCACCTGGAGGAAATCCACACAGGCAGAGGGAGAACAGGGAGGTGATATTTCTAACCACTGCACCACTGTGCTGCCCCTTATATTCTGTATACAATGTAAAATATAGGTGTACAATAACAAGGCTATATTGAAGAACAGTTCAGAAATACAGAATGAATAAGACAAAAAAGTCAAATGTACTAAATTTATCTAATGTGCTTAGGGTTTACAGATGTTTCACCATAAACAAAAAAAGTTAAAAAGTGCATGTTAAAACATGTATTCATTAACCACTTTATCCTGGTCTCGGTCACCGTGGATGTGGTGCCTTTCCCAGGAATATTGGGTGTGAGCTAGGAACACAACATCAATGGGACACCAGTCCATCACAGGGCCATACACACAAAGCTATTTTAGACTGGAGGATCTTTTTCAGTTTTTAGAACGGTTGGAGGAAAGGGACCCCCTTTTGTGTCTACACTGCAGGAACTGAGGACAATTATAGTTCTTAGAATACTGTTCTGAGGGACTATTTTTAGCTCCTACTTCAAGGCACGTATTCTCCCAGCTCAAAAGTAATGAGTGACAAAGTGGTACTGTGATTGGTCAAAAATGAATCAATGCAGGACTGGCAATGACCATATTTAAAAATCAGCATAAAGTGTTAGCTGTATAAACAACAGCTCTTAAATGTTAGCACTAAAGAATGGAAAAAAAACACAGTCAAATGGATAGACAGTGAATTCCAGACTTTATTGAGCGTATATGTGATGGTTGAAATACAATTTTGATTTTTATGTGTCTAAGCAAAATATAAAAATTTACTGCTAGCATTTACTGCTAATGTCACACAAGCAAGCCTGCTTATGTTTCTTTGGTGTTCCTACTGGTGGCAAGAATGCAAACAGGAAAAAAGCCCTTGAAGGTATGTAGTTCTCTGAGGAGCTCCCCAGTGTTTTCTCTCAGTGAGTTCCTAGAATTGTTTGGTCTAAATACACCTATACACTATGCAACTGTTTTTGTGGAGTGGGAGGAAACCAGAGCACCCAGAGGACAACTACACAGATACAGGGAGGACATGTGAAACTCCACACGGAAAGTAATCTGAGGTCAGGATCAAAGTGATGACCCTGGAGTTGTGAGGTGGCAACACTACCCACTGTGCCTGTTAAGATATTAATAATGGAAAAAACTGATCAGTTAAAAAGTTTGCATCTGTTTCTGAATGTGATATAAATACCACCTCTCCCCCACCACACACACACCTTGGAAGGCATGTGTGAGGCAGCAGGATGCTGCTCAGCCCTCAGGGTTTCAGGCTGAGTCAGAATATGTGTGTTTCAGTGTGTGGGCAACAGAGGCTTCCTGGGATGTTCCACAATCAGCAGGCCTCTGAGTGGGTGATTAGCCACCTGCTTCTTAAAGTGGAAACATCTCATCCACATAATGCATCTCAGCCTTCAGGTCAATGCAATCAAAGGTATATTTTCTAAACCTGCTGATTATTAAACAAAAAGTATGAGCATTAAATGAAAAAGTTCTAAAGTATTGATGAAAAAAAATCTTGTTGTCCATCCTAATAAATACATGTTATGATCAAAACCATTGAAGTCCAACATTAGGAGCCTATGTAAAATTTATTTTGTTTCCAAAATCTGCTAAATCCCATCAGCTTTCAATTTCAAAACTTGCTAAATCCTACAGCCACTGATAGTGAATCATGAGTGCATGCAACATAATTTATTCTTTGTAATTATTATAATTATTTATTTATTTTATGAAATTATGCATGGGCTTTATTTCTGAGTAAACATATTTGAACACTATATAACATTTTCTCACTCACCATTTTGAAAATATCTCTGACATATCAAATTTTAGTTATTTCAATGTCAATTAGGTCCACCTTGGTACAAAGACTGAAACTATAAATGATTTGATGACAGTTTGATTTTCCCCTGACTGTACTAAAATGGACTTGGTTACAATGGTTTTGGAAATAAGCACTTCAACTGTGTCATCTAGTCCTCAACTAGGCAGATGCATCAGACCAGTGTTAGCTTTTGAGCATGCTGAGCATGCTTGGCAAGTGTTGGGTTGTTTACTGTTGTTGCATTTCCCAGAAAACCCCAGGGTTAATAAATGATTGTGTAAAAATGTCACACTTCCTGGATTGAGACATAGTATCACCATGGGAGCAGACATATTCTTGACACCAGATTTCTTAGTGATGAAGTACGCAACATAAAAATGATTCCTTTCAGCTTAGCTTGGGACCTTCTCTGATAGAGAAACATGTTGTTTTTGTGTTCTGCATAGAATGATTAAAGGTTCATCCAGATTGCCAAACCAAAAAACTTCTATATTTAACAGTGTATAAATCAGTGGCAACTATCATGTTTCCCTGGTCAGAGACACACACACACACACACACACACCATTAGTTTACAAAGAAGGCTTGGCTTATATATCAATAAGTATAATTGAATTACCTATGCAACCAAGCAATTACTTTAGGATTACAGATAACTTTCTATGTCACAGGCAACACTATTTCCATTACACAGTTATATCACTAAAAATATTGCCTGCCCAAATTTTGAAATGGAACAATTCAGTTTTGCAAGCTTTGAGGCTGAGCTAGCAGGCCATAGTAGTCTGACTTACCCAGATATTTATACATAAACATCTGCCTTACAAGGTGAGTAGCTCATCAGTAATGTCACACAGACATGACAATGTGGATGACTTACTGAAATCTAACAACATGAGCAAAACCTCATTGTGTATCTGCACAATGTCAATTCACTGCCTGCAATTACCTGAATTTTTTTTAAAAAGATTGCATTATTTACTCTTTTGTCATTTGAGAGTTCTTCTTTAGCTGAATTTTAAATATTTGTGATTTGCCAGTAACTTGTTGGACAGCTGCTGCTTACCTGAAGCTAAATATTGCAGTAATTTACAACTGTAAACTGAAACTCACAGACCATTTTCACTTTATTTTTCACTTTATGCTCCCAGTTGTTATGGAATTAAGTGGAGGGTTCACAGGAGTTTACTGAAATTGTTCAGAACACAACACCCATATCCACACTGTGCTATCTTAAAAAGAGGAAATAAATGAATTAATGCTCTGTCATATAGATCAGCTTCTGCTAATGAACCTAAGATGGACCACTCCATACTATTACTGAAACTTCAGTACTATCATTACTAAGAAATGATACTTTTGATGCTTTAGACAGAACTTGGTAGTGCTGTATTGTGTGTGTGTGTGTGTGTGTGTGTGTGTCTGTGTCTGTGTGACACAAATACTGAAAGCTTTGTGCTCTTGATCTGGGTCATTGAAATGACTTTTGAATTATAACTTTTTTTGTAATCATTTAAGGCAGGAAAATCTCCATATGGAGCCTGATGTCAGTATTCAAACTCCTATACATGCCCCTGCAATTCAATCTTTAGCTTTATTTGATATCATTAAGGAGTGGTGAAATAGTGTATGATGTTTAGGCTTTTAAAATACCTACTTGTTTTTCTATTTCTTGTGAAATGTTGCAATTCATCACATTTTCAATGTCAGTATTACCTTGGGCTTGGCCTAAATGCACCTCATCTCTTCAAATACAGGACTCTAATCTTTTAAATCACAAGTCTTGAATAGTAGGTCTTGTAAGTGTCAGTAAGATATTTTACAGTTGTTCTTGAAAGTTTGTGAACCCTTTAGAATTTTCTATATTTCTCCATAAATATGACCTAAAACATCATCAGATTTTCACACAAGTCCTAAAAGTAGATAAAGAGAACCCAGTCAAACAAAT
>JAQQZX010000016.1:11272698-11292834 GCA_030068355.1 Notoglanidium maculatum | reverse complement strand
GCTCTTTCAGGTTTCTCAGCGGGCGCTTCACTGAGGAGAGCAAACCTGTTAGACACGTGACGCGGAGAGGAGTGATGCTCCCGTGGGCGAGCCTTAGCGTTAGCTTTGGCTCTGCGATTATGCCGCCGAGTCGTCACCCATTCGCCCTGCTGTGAGGGCTCTAATGCCGGAGCTGGGGCATTACTAACTCCGCCTGAGGCTGAGTTCTATTTCACCTCTAATGCTGAAATCTTCTCCGTCAGTGAGCTAACTAATAAACACTTATCACAAGAATGACTAAACATCCTGCTCTCCACACACTGAATAAGCTGAATGTTTGCAATAGTAAATGTTTAACGTACCTTAGTTGAAGTTTTGTTGATAATATTTTCGGCAGATCCGTCGTGAATGGCCTCCGTGTGCAGCGTTTAAACACCAAAAATTAAAAAGAGAAAAACCGCATTCTCCAAAGAGAAAGAAGAAAAAAGTAAATGTAACAGAAGGAAAAAAGTAAAAAACACTGCAAGAAATAAAATAATAGTGCAGAAGTACTAATGAAAAACAGAAAAAACACGTATAACAAACGCCAACAGCGGCAAAACTCCCGGTAAACGATTCGAAAACAGGAAATGACGTCAGCGATTGTCAGATGGTTCTTCCCCAAACCGACACTAATGCAATGTCATTGTCTGTGTTTTTATCTGGCCAGGACCTGTTTTAGGTGACTATGCCATACATCAACACACAACAGCCATTTGCTTAGACACAAACTAGCCTAGCATGTGTGACAACAGTGTGAAAGACAGTGAATGGTCAAAAGTGTAGTTTTACTTTAATAAAGAAAACAACAATTGACACACATCGAATCTATTCTTAAATTACAGGACTGCTGACATTAGCAAGGTAACGGTGTAGGGAGGTTTACCCCTTGCTCCGGGCGGCACAAACCAGCATATCCCAGCATTCTGATGCATTTAGATTAGTTTTGTAAAATCACCTCAGCTCAGCCCAACTAAGCACATTTATTTCACAAGGTGTTACCTCCTTTACTTTCATTCATTCTTTTGTCAGCTATTTGTTTAATGTTAAACTTCCCAGCTACTGTCCTTGGTGAATTTTTTTGTTGTTTTTTTTTTTTTAATAGTGCTGTCTCAAATATGGATTGCTCAAAAGTGTGGCTTCACTACACTAGACAAGAAAAAAATAAGGCAGAGAAAAATGCATGAAACTAATAAGCTGCTCAAAGGGTTATATATACAACCTAACCAAACACTTAAGGCAGCACAGGATCGAGCTAAAGAGTGCACACTATTTGATGCCTTGTGGTCTCCGAGCCCGAATGAACCATCTTCAGCCAGCAGTAGCACTAGCACCTCTCAAGCAGGGACAACCAGCCCGAACACCATTCTTGTTGGCATTAAAAGGAAAGATGACCAATGAAAAAATTGAGTGTCACAGACCAGTAACCACATTTATGGTGTAGAGGCTACACTCCTTCTCAGTCATCGAATTTCTGTCATTAAGGTATGCACAGTTTATAATAAAAAAGCAATTTCGTAGATTTTTTTTTTTACACCGATGGTGGTTTAACATATGCCTTCATCATTCAGAGTTTACCAAGTGTAACTTTGTAGAGGTGTTTAAATTAGCAAAGGTAATGTCCGATGCGGTAGTACGGTCTGGCCCCATTCCAATTCAATGTAGCGATGTAGCTTACAGAAGGTTATGGTCGTTGAACTGCAGGTTGTCCAAGTGGTGCTCCGAAAACAGTGGGGGCTTTACAGATAATTGGAGTAGTTTTGAGGACAAGGCTGGCCAGTTAGGGTGGGACGGTAGCCATCCCACTCAGGAAGGTGCTGCTCTCATTTCTTGCAGCATAGCTCATAGTCTCATGACAGGCCTATTTAATCTGTGACAATCCAGAGCCAAGGCCAGGGAGCAGACAAGCAGGCAAACCGACCGTCTGATAGCTGCACAAAGCAGTCTGTCAGGTTCCACCATATTGAGACTGTATCTGTTCCCCGAGTTCAATAAAAATGAATAAATACTCAAAGGTTGTTCTAATAACCTAATTAAAATAAATTTTGGTCATACTGAATGCACCTTTGATCTAAAGCTAGGACTGTCAAATGTTATATCTTAAATCTTAAGCACTTTGGAAATTATTACTGATCAGTAGCTTAATGTACTGTGTTTAACAGAAACATGGATCAAACCAAATGAGTACATTGCATTAAATGAAGCTAGTCCTGGCTATAGTTACATACACCAGCCTCGTCTAACTGACAGAGGAGGAGGCATTGCAGTTGTTTATGATGATAAACTAGGCATCACACAAAAACCTGGACATAATTTTAATGTGTTTGAGGTTCTTGATACTAACAAATGTAGCCACTAAAAATAAGTTTGTCCAATCGTTTCCACTAATTATTATTTACAGACCCCCAGGGCCATATTATGAATTCCTTTGTGAATTTGCAGATTTCATCTCAAACCTGGTTGTCTCTTTAGACAAAATATTAGTTGCCGGAGACTTTAATATTCATGTTGATGACCCAGAAGATCCTCTGAGAACAGCGTCTTTGTACAATCTAGATTCAGTAGAAGTTAATCAGAACATAATAGTACCCAAGCATGATGGGGAGGTAAGCCCCTTGATCTAATACTAACTTTTGGATTAAGTTTAGAAAATATTGATGCAGTTCCACAATGTGAAACTATCTCAGATCACATCGCTTTTAAAATGTGTCTTAGTTATAATATATGCATTGTGCCATGCTATCGTGACAAACATTCACATCAGTTACAGCACAGAGTTTTATCAGTGATCTCCCTGAACCATCAAACTTGATTGCATCAACATCAGACTCCACAGAAATCGATCATGCAACTAAATTCTTAGAGTCAATATTTCGCTATACACTTGATAATGTAGCCCCACTTAAAAGGAAAATAATTAGAGACAAAAAATGAGCTCCCTGGTATAATGACACATGCATATAAAACAGACCACTCGCAAATTAGAACATAAGCGGCGTCAAACTATATTTATTGTATTCAAATTAGAATGGAAGGCGAACCTCCTGAGCTATAGGAAAGCACTTAGTACTGCTCAATCAATGTATTTCTCCACTCTAATTGAAGATAACAAAAATAATCCTAAATTCTAATTTAATACTGTACCAAAATTAACTAGGAATAAAACTGCCACAGAAACATCCATAGCATCAATATGCAGTAGCAATGACTTTTTCAATGATTTTCAAATGATTTTATTCAATGACAAGATTGTAAATTCAGACAATCTGATAAGCGACTCTGTAGACAACAATATCAATTATATCAGATCAGCCATTAGAATGTTTTACACCCCTTCAAGAGACTGAACTAATCTCAATAATTACTTTATCAAAATCATCAACCTGTGTATTAGATCCTTTACCTACATATTTCCTCAAACAGATAATACCAGAAGTAATTGAACCTATTCTAAAAATAATCAACTCTTCCCTTAGCATTGGCTATGTACCTAAATCCTGTAAATTAGCACTTTTCAAACCCCTGATTAAAAAACCTGATCTCAACCCCAGTCAGCTGTCCAGGCCAATACCAAACCTCCATTTTATTTCCAAGATAAAAGAAAAGGCTGTAGTACAGCAATTATGGTCATACCTACACAGGAATAACATTCATGAAACGCATCAGTCAGGATTTATACCTCACCATAGCACAGAAACAGCACTAGTTAAAGTGGTAAATGACCTACTACTGGCCTCTGATCAGGAATGTGTCTCATTAATTGTGACCTTTGTTACTTGACCTTAGTGCTGCTTTTGATACCACTGATCATACTATTCTCCTTAACAGATTAGAAAAGGTTGTGGGAATTAAGGGAATGGCCCTCTCCCTGGCCCTGGTTCAGGTCTTATTTGACTGATCGTGATCAGTTGATATAAATGGTCACTCCTCTACACATAGTAAGGTGAAGTTTGCTGTTCCACAAGGTTCTGTTTTAGGCCCACTGATTTTTTTCTTTATATATGCTAACTCTGGGTAATATAATTCATAAACATAGTATTAGCTTCCACTGTTATGCTGATGATGCACAGTTGTAGGTTTCAGCAAAGCCAGATGAGAGACACCAGCTTAATAAAATTGAGGACTGTGTAATGGACATTAGACAATGGATGCTTACTAACTTCCTTCTACTTAATTCAGAAGTACTAGTACTAGGACCAACTGCACCTAAAAGTAAGTTTTCTAATAACATAATAACTCTGGATAGCCGTTCTGTTTCGACATGTGCCAAAATAAAAGACCTCAGTGTGATTACTGACTCCAATCAGTCATTTGAAGCTCATGTAGATATCTTTAGGACAGCCTTCTTTCATCTCAGAAATATCGCCAAGATTAGGAATGTCACTGCATGACACAGAAAAAATAGTTTAGGCGTTTGTTACCGCTAAGCTAGATTATTATAATGCATTACTGTCTGGATGTTCCAGTAGGTGTAAAAACAAGCTCCAATTAGTCCAGAATATAGCAACAAGGGTCCTTACTAGAATAAGAAGATATGAGAACATCACCCCTATCTTATCTACAATGCATTGGCTCCCAATCAAATTTGGCACAGATTATAAAATACTACTGGTGACCTGTGAAGCACTGAATGGATTGCACCTCAGTACCTGAGCGAACTTCCGGTCCTTTATGACCCCCCATGCCTACTTGGATCAAAAGGTGCAGGCTATTTGTTGGTACCTTGATTAGTGAAAGCTACAGGTGGGGGCAGATCTTTCTCTTACAAAGCCAGCCACTCAGTAATTATATTTGTTTAGCCAAGCATTTTGTTAATAGCCTTATACCTATATGGTACAGATCAGACATACATACACACGCTGATATAGATATATATATATCCGCATATACTATATACTACCGCCAATATATATATCCTACAGGCCAATGGGAATAAGGATGAGGTTACAAGGATCCAAACCATAAACATGTACACCCTACCAACCATAACATACCCAGCTGGAATAGTTAACTCGCCACAGGAGGAAATAGATGACACTGATGTATACACGGAAACTGCTCACGATGCCAGCCGATGTCCAGCTCCCTAAGACTATATAAACAATGGATAGAAGGGGGACGAGGAGCAGCGAGTGTCAAACACTATCCAGAATGAAACAAGGAACATCCATGAATACATCAAAATGGCCTCCCAAGATGAACTGATGAAAAGAGTGTCTCAGGCAGCAGAAGACCGATGATGAGGAGGATGAGAAAGCATCGTGGAAGACCAAGCCCCTCCATGGAATGCACCACCGGCAGATAGAGGAAGTGGCTGACATCAGGAAATCCTACCAGTGGCTAGAACAAGCAGGCCTGAATAGCACAGAGGCTCTGATCATGGCAGCACAAGAACAGGCCCCTAGCACCAGATCGGTAGAGGCAGGAGTCTACCACAGTATGCAGTACCCAAGGTGCCCCCCTCAGACTGTCCAGAACGTAATAGCTGGGTGCAAGATGCAAGCTTGAACAGGATATACTTAAAGGCATAACCAAGTGGTGGAGATAGTGTACAGAACCATCTGCGCAACGTATGGGCTAGAAGTTCCCAAGTCCTTATGGGAGACGCCACCGAAAGTGGTTGAGAACAAGAGAGCTAAAATCCTGTGGGACTTCAAATTCCAGCCAGATGAGCAGCTGCTGGCCAACCAACCAGACAATGTGGTGGTTGATAAGGAGCAGAAAACAGCAGTAGTGATAGATCTGGCAATCCCAGCTGACAGTAACATCAGGAAGAAGGAGCATGAGAAGATCGAAAAGTACCAAGGCCTGAAGGAACAACTGGAACAGATGTGGAAGGTGAAGTCCAAAGTGGTTCCAGTACTAATAGGAGCATTAGGGGCTGTGACCCCCAAACTTGGAGAGTGACTCCAACAGATTCCAGGCACAACAACTGAGATCTCTGTCCAGAAATGTGCAGTTTTAGGAACAGCTATGATACTGTGCAGAACCCTCAAACTCCCAGGCCCAAGTAGGGGTGGTAAATATATATACATACAGTGGCAAGAAAAAGTATGTGAACATTTTGGAATGTCATGGTTTTCTGCATTAATTTGTCATAAAATGTGATCTGAACTTCATCTAAGTCTAAGGGTATTGACAAATATAATGAGCCCAAAATAGGAACACAAAAAAATTCTGATCTTTCATATCTTTATTGAGAACAAAAGTAAAACAAATTCATAGTGCTAGTGGAAAAAGTATGTGAACCCTTGAGTTAATGACCTCAAAAAAGCTAATTGGAGTCAAGTGTTAGCATACCTGGACTCTTGTTAAGAAAATAAGTTTGGAGGCGTGGACTCGAGCTACTTTGACAGATAAAAACCATCATCCCAACCATAAAGTATGGTGGAGGAAACATCCTGCTTTGCTGCATCAGGGCCTGGCCAGCTTTCAATCATTGAGGGGGAAGACGAATTCCCAAGTGTATAAAAAAAATTGTTCAGGATAATGTGAGAATGTCTGTACATCAGCTGAAACTCTGTAGAAGTTCGGTGATGAAACAGGACAATGACCCAAAACACTCCACAAAGCAAGTCCACAACAGGTGTGTATATACACACACATACATATATATATGTATGTATATACTATATGTATTGTATGTATATACTATATATATATATTTATATACCTTGACTCCAGTCTGCAGGGTTTGCTCGATGTGCATTTGCCTCCACTACAGATGACAGCTCATTGACAATAAGTTTAAAAATCTTCACTAGCAAGGGAATGTTAGTCCACCGCTCTGGGTCTGAAATGTGTTAGAGAGAATCATCAGACTTCCAAATTCATATTAAAACCTCATTTTAAACAAAAATATGGAAACTTACTTTTTGCAGATTTAGATCGAGTGCGAATGCCTTCATCAGGATTAAAGATTTCCTCCCCTTTGACTACTATGTCTTGCAGGCGCTTGTCATTGGAGTTAATGCCATGCTGAAGGAGTTTGCACAAAGCTATAGCACTATAAGCAGAAAAATACTTAAAATTTTCCATGTGGAATATATGGAATGTTGAATCAGTCTGGAAATTATGCTTCTTATATACAGTTAGCAAGCCCGAACCTGACTTTGCCTTCGTACTGCCCATAGAAAAGATGCTGGCGGCTCATCCATTCCATCATGACAAACTCTAGAGCAGGTTTTCCTGTCGGCCCTGGCAAACTGGAGAGAAACTCCAATAGCGGCTCTAGTTGTGAGTGGACCAGGTGGGCAAACACCATGATCAGAGACTGCAGAGGGAAGGTGATGACACAGACCAACAGGGTTACTTAGACTAAATTAAGTGAACAGGTTTCGATATTTTTATAGACAAACAGCTTTGTGAGCCCCTCTGGAGCAAACTTTTACTGAATAGTGAATTTTATTCCCCAGCAATTCTAAATGATAAAAGTAAAGCAACCAAAAGCACCTAAAGCTTAAAATACCAGAGTCATTAAAGAGATTTTAGGTATAAACATTTCATTTGCACCTACCTGCATGACACTGAGAGTCTCAGCTTGCTGCATTTTACTAAGGATGGCACGCAACATTTGGTCCAATTGTTCCCCCAGCTGTGAGCCGGCACGAGAAATCAATGTAGAAACCAGGCGGCCGACGAAGGTGGCAGTAAATTCAGACGTGCGTGGATCCAGGAGCTGACTGACCACCTGCATGATGTACCACAAGCCGCTGTGGCCCTGCTCATCCTGCCACTGACCGACCTGCTCCAGAGCCACGGAGGCATAAGCCCGCAAACACTCACCACCATTCTAGAAAAATTAATAGCAACGTCAGAAGTAGGCTCTGGACAATATAAACCTTTCTCCCACATTTCAGATTCATGAAATATGCACATTTTTCTAACTAAATTGTTTTTAATTACAATGTAGCATTTTTAAATTTAAGCATTTTTCTTCCGCTTTACCTTGTAAAAATGACTCTGCATGCAATGATACCAGTATCAGTCTGATACTAGGCTCATTTCTCTCATACTTGTAAAAATGCAACATCTAATACCATTTGATACAATGTGACAAGCTCAGTGATTGTCCTAATCAACAGACAAAAACAGAATTGATAGTGATCTGAATGCATAATAGTGGCAATAAAAGCAAAGCAAACAAATATAATAAATAGGTACAGCATCTTCCTACAAGGAAGCTAATGAAACATCCTAATCATGATATTCAGCATGAAGTGTTCATTACTAGGAGCAAACACAGGCTGTGTGAAAGGAGACATGGACAGAGAAGCCAACACACCTTAGTGAAAACATACCTTACCCAGTTAGATTCAGCCTCTATCAATCCTTGACAACCAAGGATTCAGATACAGACAAGAAACATATTTTACTTATTTTAAGAAGTGAAACAAAACTTATTCTTCACCACTGCAACCTTACTTGATCCAAGATAACTAATCAGAAGAAATGCAGAGTAAGAACTTCATTGTGGCGCACATGCTTGTACATATTACAAACTCTTAAATTGAATAAGATTAGCTAATGCACTTTGTTTAAAATAAACCAGAGCCTTGTGGTAAAGAAAGGGCCTTGTAGCCCAAGTATGTGACCATGCATATGCATACTTTACATGGCTAATACATAAAATGGAAAAACAGAGCTGTGATGACCCTTTTTGCTCAGTAATAAGTAGGTCAGAGGTTTGCAAACTTTGTGTGTCCAGGGATAATTTTAACTGTGAATACCACATCAGTAAAAATTTCATTAACATTATACCCATACCATTACATGCTTGGTTAAATGGAATCAATCCTATTCCTTTCTCTAACAGCCTCTATCCTTTGGGAAGATTTTTCACTAGATTTTGGACCATGGCTTTGGGGACCATGCGAATTAAATCTGGTGATTTGCATTTATAATACTTATTAGGGCAGGTCTGGTATTATTGTATCCTTATTTCATAGAGAACAATGTGGTGATTTCAACAAAAACATAAGGGTTTAGGAAATGGCATTAAGAGAATTTAATCTTATATTCTGTTATGAACATACATGTACAAATATATAATATAAATATACAAATAAATATGTAGGATGGGGCATTTTGTGTTCACAGATTCACAAACACAGTTCACAAATTGTGATAAATTACTGGAAGCCCTTATCTGCAGTCTGGGAGGTGCTTCAGGCCTCCACAGGGATTCAATATTTGAGTTACTACACTGACAGATGCCCCTGGGTGTGTTGAATGTGATTAAAAAAAAATTGGGAGGATGACCCAACCCCCAGTAAAAAAAACTTTTATTAATCAATCATGAGGAAATGAAGTATTACAGTGACATGATATGAATATTAAGGAAGACAAAATTATATAAATAAATAAATATAAAAGACAGATGAAGGTCAAAGTATTCAGATTGACAGATAACAGCATTATACTTCATACTTGATATAAATGGAGTAAAATGAATAGCAGCATGATCAAAAAATATGATAAAACAACTTGTAGTGCAATATATAAGAGGATTGTCCATGTGCCAATATATGTAGGACAAAGACAGACACAGCAGCATGTCTGTATATAAAATGTATGTAAAAGAGCTAGTGCAATATACCAAGTTATTCCAATATGTGCAAAGGTCAAGATCAGTGACCATGGCATCTGAACACTGAATGAATGCAGTTACAGTGGGTGGGTGAATTGATTGTGGTCTAGGTGTTGAAATCTGCTGAGGACAAAGATTATAAACCCTGACAACCAAAGGTATGCAGGACCTGCAGAATCGTTCTTTTCTAAACTGTGGATGAAATGGATGATTGCGGAGTTGCCAAGGGTCCTTATAAACTTAAGTGTATGGGAGGTGCTGGCAATGAAATCTTTCAATTTAGCCATCATTCTTTTTCCACCCACCTCCTCTAGAGAGCCCAGTAAGCAGCCTGAAGAGCTGACCTTCCTGACCAGCTTAGTCAGTTTTTTTCTGTCAACATTCCTACCCCAGCAAACTGTTTAAAAAAAGACGGGTTACGCCGCCATAGAGACTCTGGCCCTTTCTGTATGTGGCATCTGACGAGTGCAGCTAGGGACAACACCCAGCTATTTGTATGTCTGAAAATATTCAATACATGCATAATGATATGTAAGGGAGGAGGATGAACTTGCATCCACTGGAGTTGCTGCTGAACCAGGGGCCTGTGCAAAGGCTGAAGATGGATCAAGTTATGGAATGAACTGCCCAGGGTGATGAGGTACTACCTCTTCTTCACTTGACATTTAGAGCATGATGGTGCTGAGTGACCACAACACCCACCGCCACATCATCTCGGAGACCACGATGTCATTGGAGGAACATCTGCCCTGCTTCCACCTACTCTAGCCCGAGACAGGAATTTCGACATCTCCATCTGCCACCCCTGATTCAATTACAATGACAAAGCCCCTAAACTGTGGGGACTTCCAGTTTAGCAGTGACTAAATTCTACAGTGCAGTGTTTCTCAGTCCTACCACTGGAGCTCATCTGTTTTACATATACTATATAGACAAAAGTATTGGGACACCTTAATTATGGAATTCAGGTGTTTCAAACAGACCCATTGCCACAGGTGTATAAAATCAAGCACCTAACCTCCATTTACATTACATGTTCACAAATATGAACATTTGTGAAACAAAGTGGGTCATTCTGAAGAACTCAGTTACTTCAAGTGTGGTACTGTGATAGGATGCCCCCTTCGCAAGAAGACGGTTCATGTAATTTCTTCCCTGCTGTATATACCACGGTCAACTGTAAGTGGTATTATTGGCTAATGGAAGCGTTTAGGAACAGCAGCAACTCGGCCATGAAGCAGAAGAACACAGACACAGAGCAGGATAACAAGGTCCATGATGCATAAAGGTCACCAAAGTTCTGCAGATTCCATAGCTGAAGAGTTCCAAACTTCCACTGGCATTAATGTAAGCTCAAAAACTGTGCGGAGGGAGCTTCATGGAATGGGTTTCCATGGCCGAGCTGCTGCATGCAAGCCTCACATCAAGTCCAATACCAAGCGTCGGATGGAGTTGTGTAAAGCACACCGCCACTGGACTGTGGAGCAGTGGAAACATTCTATGGAGTGACGAATCATTCTTCTCTGTTTGGCAGTCAAATGAGCAAGTCTGGGTTCGGCACGTGCCAGGAGAACATTACCTACCTGACTGCATTGTGCCAACTTTAAAGTTTAGTGGAGGAGGAATAATGGTGTGCGGCTGTTTTTCAGGGTTTGGGCTAGGCCCCTTACTTCCAGTGAAGGACAATTTTAATGGTTCAGCATAACAAGCCATTTTGGACAAGGCTATGCGTCCAACATTGTGGACACAGTTTGGAGAAGGCCCTTTTCTATTCCAGCATGACTGTGCCCCCTTGCACAAAGCAAGGTCCATAAAGACATGGTTGGATGAGTTTGTTGTGGAAGAAATTGTCTGGCCCATACAGAGCCCTGACCTCAACCCCAGTGAACACCTTTGGGAGGAACGGAGATTGCGAGCCAGGCCTTCTCGTCCAGCAGCAGTGCCTGACCTCATAAATGCTCTTCAGAATGAATGGGCACAAATTCACACAGAAACACTCCAAAATCTTGTGGAAAGCCTTCCAAGAACAGTGGAAGCTGTTATAGCTGCAAAGGGGGGGACCAACTCCATTTTAAAGTCTATGTATTTGAATGCAAGGTCATTAAAGTCCCTGCTGGTGTAATGGTCAGGTTTGCCAATATAGTGCATCGTATCTATCCTTACTCCAAAGACAGCTGATTGAAATGAGTGTGATTAACACTGGTGTAACTATCGCTGGTGCAGTTATTTTCCATATGGAGGTTGTTGGGGGCCCATGGAAGATGATTTTTAGCTGGTCTGCTACTGTGGGTGGGCTGTCTCATGCACTGACCATTTCATGTAGTCTTCAAAATAACTGTGGAAGTGGGGGTGTGGTCCAACACCAGTTTGAGAATGGAGGGCGAAGCGAGTGGTAAGGATTTACAACTATGAGAACTTTATTAATCAGTGTTCTGTGTTGTGGTGACCAGCAAAAAGGATAAAAGAGGAAAGAGATAAAAGCCATAAGAGAAAGCTAAGCATCCCAGAACCACATGTGTTTGTGTTTTTACTCCTCTATTCATAAGCCCTTATGGACAAAGGATAAATAAGACACACTCACCATCCACTTTATAACGAACACCTGTACACTGTGTGCACAGAGACTATATTACCCACCAAGTCCATTAAGGTGTACCCAAGCCAAAGCCTCAGCTCAACAGAAATGTACGGTCTACAGACTACAAGAGCAGCACCTCCCTAACCAGCCAAGACACAATGCTTCCTGACAACCCGAACAAGTTCTTTGCATGCTTTGATAACCACACCAGCATGGTAAGAGCTCAAACACCACCATCTGGAAAGGAGCCTGTAACTCGTGTTACAGCACCATTAGGTGAGGTCCACCACTGACATCTCCAAAGCAGCAGCACTTGACAGGGTTCCAGGCTGTACAGTGAAGTCATGTACTGACCAACTAGCAGGAGTATTAGTGACCATCTTTAACCTGTTTCTGAAGCAGGCTGTAGTTCCCACAAGCCTCAAATCCACCACTTTTTTCCCCATGCCCAAAAATAATACAGCCAGGTATCTCAATGATTATCACCCAGTTGCCCTGACACCAATTATTAAGGAGTGTTTTGAGAGGCTTGCTCAAGGCCTACATCCTTGGAAGGCAAACTGGATAGCCACCAGTTTGCCTACCACTGAAACAGATTGGCGGAGGATGCAATCTCAAATGCACTTCACGCAAACCTGTCCCATCTTATGCATTCCAACACACATCAGGATGCTATTTGTCAATTTTGTCTCAATTTTCAATATAAAAATCCCCCTTGAACTGGTAAACAAGCTCAGAAACTTGGGATTATCCATCACATTTTGGTCATACTTTGTTCATGGAATTTGGACTTCCTCTATCAGACCACAAACGTCAGGGTGACAGGGTGGGTCAGACAGTAACATGGTCATGAAAACAATTAAAACAAAGATCAGTGGGACTTCAGAAAAGCCAGGAAAACACCTCCCCAATTCACATAAATGGTGAGGAGGTGGAAAGGGTCAACAAGAACAAATTCCTGGGACTTCACATCACAACGGATCTGACATGGACTCTGAATACCGTACACCTGGTGAAGAAAGCCCAGCAGAGGCTTTTCTTCTTTAGAAATCTTAAAAAACTTCAAACTCCAAGCTCCCAAATCTGGACATAGCTATGCTAGCTGCTCACGTAAGAGGGCTAGCAACATTATCAGGGACCCACCCAGGTCAAGACAATTCAAGTCAAGTGTCTTTTATAGTCATTTCTACCATATACAGATGGTACAGTACATAGTGAAATGAGACAATGTTCCTCCAGGACCAAGGTGTTAGAAGATAACACAGAATTACAAAAGTGCACATTTGCAACAGAAACATACAAACACTGCAGAAAGTGCAGACATCACACAAGACAGTGCAGAACTAATACAAGTCATGCAAGTCCTATAAAATCCTAGTCAGTGACGTACTGTTTGTCCCCCTCACATCAGGCAAATGATACAGGACCAACAGTACACACTAACAGACCGAGGAATAGCTTCTTACCCAGATCGGTAGCCTCCTTTGCACCCTCTGCCCCTACATCATCAAATGTATATGTACACATACACCTATATCTGCTGAAGACAACAAACAAACAAGCCTGTCTTACACCCCCCCCTAGCTGCTGCTTCATCTTATATTTTATTTGTCATATTTTATTTGAGTCATCTAGAGTTTTGCCGTGGCGCCTGATTTTGTACATGAGGTAAACAGTTCAAAAGAGCAAAAAGATCTGTTAAGTCATATTGATATCATACAATGTTACATAACTGACAACTTTTACCCTAGTTTCATTGTATACTATATGCCACAGAGACAAAAATATGATTATATATTTTTAACCATTTCAGCAAATGTCACGTTATTAAAGCAGAGGCTACAAGCCTCTGAGTGTACACTGAGTGTAGGCTGTAATTCTCTTATGTTGAAAGGTCAACAGAACATTAGGCAAACATTATTCAAATGAAATTTTTTTTATTTGTCACATGCAGTGAACTGCATTTAACCCATCCAAGCAGTGAACACGTACCCGGAGCAGTGGGCAGCTTTGGGGAGCAGTTTTTGTAGGCTCAAGTGCACTTCAGCCATGGATACAGAGGGAAAGGAAAGTGATGTTCATTCACATTTTTCCTGCCAGTCCAGGGAATCGAACCAGTGACCTTTCGGTCCTAAACCCACTTCTCTAGCCTTTAGGCCACGGCTGACATTAGGTTTTCTGGTGCACATGCTCTCACTCGCTCCGAACAAGGGTAAACAAAAAATAGAGCACATTCTTCTTAAGCTTTGTCTGTCCAAATTAATTATAAATTAAAATTATAATGAAATGAAATCATACATTCTATTATTGATGGGCATTATGAAAGGCAAACTCTATACAGAAATATAGGGCTGGCAACACCACAGCAGCAATGCTGGCAGTGTGGACAGACGCAAGCGACCCACAGCAGTTCAGCTGTGCAGCAGTCATGCACACGCAAAACAGCTGGTGTGGCCCAGGACCAAAGATGAGGTACCAAAAGTAAAACTATTACATATACCTGAATTAGGTACCCCTCAGATTGCAGCAGAAGAATCCCTTAAAAGAGATGGAAGATCAAATTAAATGTCCAAAGCAGGGCTTCAGACTGCAACAAAAATGGATACATATGCAACTGTTTTTTTGAGTGTGAATGAGCTGAAATTTTCCCCGGTGGCATTTCTGCGAGTGCATGATGATCATTTGTTTTGGTGCCCTTCTGGCCCAGGTACTATGTTTGTGGTTGAAAGCCACTTGGAGTAGTGTCCCTCCCAAAAAAAATCAATGACTTTTTGATACACTTGGGAATTAATCTTCCCCTCACTGATTGAAAGCTGGCCAGGCCCTGATGCAGCAAAGCAGCCGAAATCATGAGGTTTCCTCCACCATACTTTACAGTTGAGATGATGTTTTCTTGATATGCAGTGGCCTATTTATGCCAGATGTATTGCTGCATGTTCTTTCCAAATAGTTCGATCTTAGTTTCATCAATCCACAAAACATTTTGCCAATACCACTGTGGCATGTCAATGTGCTCTTTCGCAACATTCAGGTGTGCTGCAACGTTCTTTTTAGTAAGCAACGGCTTCCTTCGTTGTGTCCTGCCATAAACACCCTGAACTCATGAACACAGATGTTAGCCTGTTCCAATGATGCCTTCAAATCTTTGGCTGTCACTTGGGGTTGTTTCTTTACCTCACTGATAAGTCTTCATTGTGCTCTTGGGGTCATTTTGACTGGGCGCCCACTTCTTGGTAGAGTAGCCATAGTCTCAAAGAGTCTCCATTTGTATAACTGTAGACTGGTGGATTTCTAAAATCTTTGAAATCACTTTGTAACCCTTTCCAGCTTTATGTAAATCAACAATTCTTGATCGTACATTTACATCATTTGGAAGACGCCCTTATCCAGCGCAACTTACATACATCTCATTTATACAACTGAGCAGTTGAGAGTTAAGGGCCTTGCTCAAGGGCCCATCAGCAATAACTTGGCAGTGCTGGGATTTGAACTCACAACCTTCCAATCACTAGTCCAATGTCTTAACCACTGAGCTACCACTGCCGTAGATTGTAGATCCTCTGAAAGCTCTTTTTGGCGAGGCATGGCTCACATAAGCATATTCTTCTTGTGCGTGGCAAACTCAAAAAGTTAGAGTGGTTTTTATCAAAGTAGCTTGAGTCCACACCTCCAAACTCATTTTCGTAACAAGGCTCCAGGTTTTTCCACAATGAAGAATTTTTTTTGTTATTATTAAATGGCACATGATATTTGTCAATACACTTGACTTGACTGATGAAGATCAGATCACATTTTGACAAATTAATGCAGAAAACCATGACTTTGCAAAAGCTTCACATACTTTTTCTTTCCACTGTATGAACACTCCCAACCATGCTCTTATAAGAAAATAAAACCAAAAGTGCATTATTTTTGTGCAACTGGAGTGTGCTACTTGCTTATGCCACAGTGATGTGCCAAAGATTAGTGTTACCAGAAAGTGTTACCAAAACAGAGCACTTACAACAGACTGTTTCCATAAATGTCAAATAAATGTCTGGAGCCCAGCAAAGGGACTAAAGTTTTACAATCTGTCGCCTCAAAAGTGAAAGCTGCTCAGTCATAGTTCCTGCATCCATCGGGTGGCTGTGGGGGACTGGGTCATAGTAAACTCGGACACAAGACGTGGAATGTTCCAAAGTGGCTGGGACTGTCAGGTGATTCTAACAAGACAGACTGCTGCTTGAGTTGCTGAGAGTGAGAGATACATGGGTGCACACTTCTCACTGCAAAAAAGTGAAGTAGCATGATTTACAGGAAACTAAAAAAAAGCACAAGTACTTTCCGCCACCAATTGGGGAACCAATGTGGTAATCAAGCATAAGAACATCCCTGCACCAAGAGGACCAACACAGGCCCAAGACAGCCCATAAGAAGAGGCTTCAAAGCAGTGGTGAATCCGATTGCAAATCGTTGCCAGTCAATGGCAAGTACAAACCTTTTATTCCACAAATGGTCCCTTCATTATCACAAAAAACAAAAACAAAAACCACTATTAAACCACAACAAGCCATTCACATTGAAATTGTGTGCTTTCATAGATGCTATATTTTCAATATTATTAATTCTTTCTCTGTTTGGTGTTCCCTTGTGGGTTTGGAAAAAGAAAATGTTGGCACAGCTTGTTAATGAATAAATATGCATTTGTAAAAACAATGTATATCACAATGTATTTTTGTCAAAGCTGTGTGGATGTGTAGTGCTTTTGTATCTGTAGTGGATGTGGAAGTGCTTTTACAATAAATAGTGATGGGTCTGCATTTTTATCATTTATTTAAAGTGAATCACAGCGCAAAAAAACAACTTTTTGGTGCATCAACAGCTGTATAGAATGTGTATTTTACAGTAAATTCATCAGAAAAAAATGAATTATACATTAGACAAGATAGACACCTAAGGAAGTATATAAAATGAAAATAATTACATAAAGTACTTTATGAGCTATTCAGCATCCTGCATGTAGAGATGCAGTAACCCCTTTACACAGCCTGCTCAAGCAGGGAATGTTGTGCCTCCACCTCACCGTTTTGTGTTTCCATTTCTTCTGGAGAGATACTTGACTGACAGCCTAGAACAGCAGCCTAGGTGTGATCCCAACCCCCTCCTAACAACTGTGCCATGAATCATTTGGTCAACTGACCAACTCAGAAGTTCCGTTCAACGTAGGCTGTTGTCAAATGTTCTGTTCCCTGAACATCTGCCGACTTGATACAGCGGAGAAATACTCTCTGGTAGTTTGATTTGCTGACCAACTCCAGTCAAGTTCCCTTCAAAGTAGCAAATTTTGCTCAGGATGCTTGCATTGCTTTATCAGTATTCCAAGCACAGCTTTGGTGCATTCTTGGAGCATTTGCCACAGACAAGTCTCTTACATGTCTGGCAGATGTAACAAGTTTTATTCCCTGAACATCTGCCAGTTTGACACTGTCTCCTTTTCGCAGGCAAGGAAGGAGTTTCAGTAAAAGGTCACTTGCATGTTATTGCCCCTGCTGCCTTTCCCACTTTCTGATGTGCACACAGCTCCTTCACCAGCCCTAGAATTAATTTTCCTCTGCTTATGGTAATGTTCATGCACTGTTTGTACAGAATATGTGCATTAAATGCAGCCAGGTCCAGCACTACTTGTGGGGTATATGTTGTAATATGTTGTAAATTGTCGCTTCTGTAAAATACTGGGATGATGAATACGTGATCGTGATTATTAGTTACACATGGTTCAAGTGGTGCAAAAATTAGAGACAATAGTTACGGCCATGTAGACCTGCATGAAACAAAAATCCACGGGTTATAGTTGATTAAATTAAGCTATTGTCATTATTTGCGCACACATACACAGAGACACACTCACACATATATATATGGCCCTTGCGCCATCTGCTGAGAGAAAAGAGAATCGCAGCTTTTGAAGGCAGGAAACAGAATAGCCGAACGCACAGCTGTCTGCAATTTCACACAAATAAGAGAAAAATAGCTTTAAACTAGCTTGTACCAGTGTGATTTTCAAAATTTAAGGGTGCTCGTTGATAAAATGTACAAATCTAGGAACACATGAAAGGAGGGTCCTGGAATTCGATCGAGTGCAAGTTATTTATTTTTTGTCATTGCGGTCGGCGCATCTAGCGTTAATCAGATAAGAAATTTGAGTTATTGGGCCTAAAGACTCCAAAAAGCTCATTTTTGATGCGCAAGAATGAATCAGGAGAAAAACAAAATTCCTGTTCACCTTATTTTATGCTCTTAAGTGAAAAAATATTTATAGCACCCCACCAGTGGCCAATTTGACTGACTATACAGCATTTTCATGTTTTGTGATTGCTTGGTTTTAACCCTATCAAATGCCATAAAGCCACGGTTATTGAGGGGGGGAAAACTATCATAAGTTCCATAAAGCTATTTGTCACCAACTTTGTGAAGATGCTGTGCTATAGCACTATCATTAGGTTAACCGTGCTCATCTCTCCTAGTTGAGTAGAGAGTTGAGTACTACATACTGGCTAATCGTTAGCATTAGCCATCCAGTGTTTATAAAACAAAAGATCCAAAACAACAACAATAATAATAATAATAAAATCCTTATTTCACACACACACACACACACACACACACATCCATTACATTAGTTTCTTAATAAACAAGTTAACGAATAATTCAGCTGGGGGTTTGACCTTCCTATCCACAGCTAATTAACAGGTCTGTGCTAATGTGGCCTCTGAGCCACACCAGTTGCACGCAAACAAAACAGCACACGTTTCTGAAGCTCTCTGTCCAAACTAAATAGCAATTAATATTACAATGAAATGTAACCAAACATTCTACTGATGGCGAGTTATCAAAGCCAAACTCAATGTAGAAAGACAGGGCTGGCAGCAGCAAAGCAGCAATGTGTGGACAAACAAGCTTACAAACCATAGTAGTTCAGCGACATAGACGTCACATGCACTCAAAACAGTTGGTATGGCCCACGCATTAGCATTAACAAAACTGGCCACCATATACCAAATAAATCGACAAGATTGCCGTAGTGTGATATGCCATAAGAGTGTGATTTGTGACACAAGATATAAATGATGGAGTATAAAAAGAGAGAGCGAGAGAGCGCGAGAGCGAGAGTGAGAACGAGAGAGGTGGCAGACATCAGGAAATCCTACCAGTGGCAAAATAAAAGTAGGCCTGTAGGACAGCACAGAGGCTCTGGTCATGGTAGCACAAGAACAGGCCCTAAGCACCAGATCCGCAGAGGCAGGGTTCCATCACAATAGACAGGATCCAATGTGAAGGCTGTGCGAAGAGAGTGAGACTGTCCAGCACATAGTAGCTGGGTGCATGATGCAAGCTGGGGCAGCATACACTGAAAGACATAACGAAGTGGAAAGGACAGTGTACAGAAACATCTTTGCTAAGTATGGGCTAGAGGTTCCCAAGTCCCAATGGGAGACATCACCAAAAGTGGTTGTGAACAACAGAGCTAAGGTCCTGTGGGACTTCAAGTTCCAGAGAACCAACCAGACAGTGATAGCAGTAGCAATAAGGGAACAACTGGAAGAGATGTGGAAGGCGAAGTCCAATGTGGTCCCAATGGTAATATGAGCATTAAGGGCTGTGACTCCCAAACTTGGAAAATGGCTCCAACTGTGGCTCTATCGGTCAAGAAATGTGCAGGTTATATATATATATATATATATAACCTGCACATTTCTTGACCGATGGAGCCACTATATATATATATATATATATACATACACACACACACACACACACACAGTACTGTGCAAAATTTTAGGCAGGTGTGAAAAAATGCTGTAAACAAAGAATGCTTTCAAAAATGGAAGTGTCAGTCATTTATTTTCATCAATCAACAAAATGCAGTGAATGAACAAAAGAGAAATCTAAATCAAATCAATATTTGGTGTGA